>JAOTRA010000034.1:7818873-7832036 GCA_026260255.1 Pseudolaguvia tuberculata
TTTTTCTTTAATTTGGGATCGCTGGAGGCTATCCCGGCACACCAGTCCATCGCAGGGCCACACATAGACAAACAACCCCACACACACACACACTCTTATTTAAGGATCACCAATCAACCTAATGTACAAGTTTCTCTTTGTTTTCTCTGGGTTTCCTCCGGTTTCCTTGGGTTGATTGGTGATTTCAAATTGCCCATAGGAGTGAGTGTAAGTGTGTGCGGTTGTTTGTCTACTTGAGGTCCTGCAAGAGACTAACGACCTCTCCAAGGTGTAACCCTGGCTCTTGCCCCATGTGTGCTGGGTAGGCTCAAGCAGATTCTTATGACCCTGAATATGATGAATGACTGAATATAAACACCAGAGGATAAGTGGATGCATGTTTCATGTAATCTTTTAACTTTTAATCTTTTATCTTTATATTGTTTTAATTTTGGGGGAATTCGACAATAATCATGTTGGACTTCTGGTTAGTCCTGTGTGTAAGTCATGTGACTGACCGTAATAGATCCCTAGGATTGCGATTCACAAATATAATTATAGTATTGTAGAGAAGTAAGAACTTCTCTTGTTCTCAAGGTTGTACTGGTATCCTCGCCTTCTTTACATTTTACTGCTCTGCTTTAATTCTAGACTAGTTATAATGTTATAGTGAACCAGATTGTGATCTATGGAACTTCAAATTATTAAGGAAATAAAATAATTACATTGTAGCAGGACTAATATTTACCAAATGTACATTAAGCTATATATAAGCTAAAGTTTTATGAATAGTTTAAAATTCAGGTTGATAATGATTATTTTTATAATAATAGAATATGATTACTTTTATAATAAGTTTTGTTGTTTTAGGTGCTGTTTCTGGGTCCTCTTCTCCAGCTGGCTATGGACTACCACTGGGGCTTTATCGATGTTATCAAAGTGGCTTTTGGTGAGAAACTTTGTTGAATGCTTGTTGAGATTTTCTATTAGGAAAAATGTTAAAAATAATATTACAGTTGTTTTGACACTAGGGAGGTAAAATGGTCATTTAGATCGAGGTACGGTAAATTTTATCTCATTTATGAAACTGTGCAGTTTGAGCCTGATGCTCAGGGACTCATGAGTGGTAGCTTAGTTGTGAAACCATCATCTTTAGGTTAGCAGGCTAGTGCCTTAACCACTCATCTACTGTGTAACACGTTGACGTTACAATAAAACTTTGTAAAACACTGAAACTCTGATGAGAGAGTAAATGAGAGACCCCAGTTGTGAGTCAATAGAGGAAACTGAAGAGGAATGAATCCCATTGGATTGAAATGTCTGGGAGATTTCCATTAAGAAGTAGGTAGTGTGTGAGATCTGGAAGGGAGACTCTGGAGAAGTAATGATTAGAAACTGAGCAAACTCAACCCAGGATTGCAAAATCTTTAACCTAACCTCCTAGTGTTTCTTCCAGTTAGTCTAACAAAATGTTTCCTGCCCATTGGGTTTATTTATGATAAGTATGTAGGTGTTTATTTTGTCTGAATTTGTCATGTTTTGGTGAGCCCTATTAATATATGGAATATTGAAATCGCATTTATATGCATGATAATATTCAACTTTCACTTTATCCATGTTCACACAAACTGTGTAAAATGAGCGGCAACCCTGATCTTATACAGTATTTGTTGTTGAAATAGAATGGGGTGTTTAGTTAGTATCAAAGAGCTACCAGGAATTAAGAAACTTGTGAGCCTGGCTACAGTCAGATAAGATGGTTAAAACTGTTTGCATTAATGATTTGGCTTTTGCATTAGGCCTGAGGAAAACTGAGCTGAAGACAGATAAGCAAATTGTTAAGTAAATAATAATAATAATATGCAGCAATTAATCATGGCAATGCAGGCAGAAGAGTGTGAAAATTAAGTCTAAACAGTTAGGATTATGCCAAAGGCTCAGACTTGGACTGGAAAAGCAGGTAACAGGGTGGATCAAGATATCACCGAATGCTGAAGCAAAAACAGAAATTTACAGCGGGTAAGCAAATGTCTAACGAAGATCTTCGAGTAGTGGTTCTCAACCTATGCTAGATGAACGCCTTCCTAAGTCAAGATAAAATGCTTTACTGCCCTCATGCCTCAGCGCACAAACTGGATTTTGTCTGTCTTAAAGGCAAACAATGAATCATACTATTTTGTTCTAAGTTTCAGTTATTACATTTAAATAATGGCAGAATAAAAAATATTCGTTAAAATGAAAGTCAAAGAAAGGAAAATCGATATGTGTAATGCTTTAATCGTGAGCACAAAATAAGGAAAATCCCTAGGAATAAGAGGGAAGGTCTGGTGTGAATTTGGAAATAATGAAAACTTTGGTCTAATAAAGCTGTCACAATTTGAATTCAACCGAATTGTTGCACACTTTTATTAGCCACAAGGGGGCACTTTAGTTCCGGAGCGGAGCAGCATGATTTAAAAGTCGGAGTGTTTGGGATTTTCTGATTCTTCAGATGTGATTCCATAGCTCAACTTATGTTAGTGACCCATAATGCAACTGCAAATAGTATTTATGAATTCAAATCTCGCAAAACAAACTCAGACAGGATGTAAAATATAAATTTCCTCAAACTATTTAGCTATAATCAAATATTTAGAGTTGAGCATTAATACGGTGCAAATTGAAGCGATTCTTAAAAGGTTTTTAGTTGCTTTATTTATTATTATTATTTTTTTTTTTACAAATTCACAATAAAATGTCAAAGCCTGGAAACAGACACACAATTCCCTTTTCCCCCCCAATTTTTTCCCTATTTCTGGATCACGGGGGTCTGCTAAAGCCTATTCTACAGCAGAGCAAAGGTACACCTGATCAGGTCACCAGTCCATCGCAGGGCCACACATAGACGAACAACCAAACTCACACTGACACTCCCTCCTATGGCCAATTATGAATCACCAATCAACCTAATGTACATGTTTTTAGAGGAAACCGGAGTACCCAAAGAAAACCCACACAAGTGCGGGAAGAACATGCAAACTCAGTATAGGAAAAAACCCTTTGTCCAGGAATTGAACCCAGAGCCTTTATGGCGACCGTGCTAACCATGGCACTCTTCAGTATTACACTTTACTTGTCAAAATCTCATGCGTTGATCTCCACAAATAAAAGACAAATTTTAATCTGAAACTGTTTAGATTGACTGCTAATCTCTGACTGTGGTCTATGAAATTGAAGTAACCTTTCACCTTGTTGCAGATCCGCGCTTTTGGGTCATGTGTCTGAGTGACATGCGCTGGCTGAGGAATCAGGTGGTGGCACCATTAACAGAGGAGTTAGTGTTCCGTGCTTGTATGCTTCCTATGCTGGTGCCCTGTGCTGGACCCTCCACCGCCATCTTTACATGCCCACTTTTCTTTGGTGTCGGTATGTGTAAGCCTGCAGCCGCTCTGGTGTAAGTCTGAAAGTGCAGCAAGATTTTCAGCGTTAACTGTGCTTATTTTGTTGTTGTTGTTGTGTGTGTGTGTGTCTGTGTGTGTCTGTCTGAATGTTGATGGTAGCACATTTTCACCATATAATTGAACTCCTGCGCTTCAGACAAGGGACCATTTCAGGAATTTTTCTTTCTGCAGGTATGTACAAAAACATAAAAAAATACAGCTGTAAAAATACAGCAGGTCTATAATGCTCAGTGGCTGTCACAATGTGTCGCAGTGTTCCAGTTCTCCTACACGGCTGTATTTGGAACTTATACTGCGTTTATATTTCTCAGAACAGGTGCGTTAAGTCTTAATCAATACATCTCCATGTGTATAATTATTTGTTTAAAACAGAAAAAAACATTTGAGTAGGAAATCCTTTATTAATTAACTATCAATTAGTTTTTTTTTACACAAAAAAATTAAAACATCTGCTACGTTTCTATCACCCTGCGTTAATACAAATCAGAAACCGTTGATGGAAACGACAAATATTAAAATGAGTTGAATCTGGTTTTGACTTGTGTGATCAGTGGTTAGAGTAAATTAAAGGTTAATGGAGCTGCATTTGCTGAAAAAATACTGACAATGCAAATATTAAACCTATGTGATAAATCTGCGTTAACAACACTTATGCTAGCAGCAATGGGTGCATTGGGACAGATGAGGAAAGCTGCACTGCCCTATAAAGTCTTGTCCCCGTTGTGCTTGTTTTGATGATTACTCTGAATAAATTTGGACATAGCAAACATTAAAACCACATGACTAATCAGCAGATTTTGCTAGCCTAGATTTTTGCTAGCAGATCTTGCTAGCCTTGTTTTATTTGTTGTTGGTCACTATGTTACTAGCACCACAATTAGCCTCATGATCATCATGATGGGAACAAATCTATTTTTTTTTTTATTTTTTTTATTTATTTATTTATTTTTTTTTAAGTCCTTCGGCTGTTAGGGGTTGCTACAGTCCCGCAATCCGCATATTTGACTTGGCAAGGTTTTTACGCTGGTTGCCCTGCCTAACGCAATCCTCCCATTTATCCGGCTTTGGGACCGGCACTAAGACTGCACCCTAATGGCTGGGATTCCATTAGGATTCCATAACACTCACCAATTCGCCTAATGTACATGTTTTTGAACAGTGGGAGGGAAACACATCTAATTTTCATTTTTAGGTGGTATGTTTGGATGAAAACCTGGCTGTTGTATTTTATATATTTATCAGATAAGTATATTTAAGGCTCTGAAACACGTGAAAGTTTTGAGTTGGATTCCCTCCGATAGGACGAATAAACTTTAAACTGTTGATTAATGTAGATATACAGATCTAAATGTCATAGGTAAGAAGGTCTTATGCTCACCAATGTGACCTCTTCCTTTATTTCATCTTACTGTTTTTTATCTTCCTCCCCTTTCCCAGGTCACTTGGTCGGCCCTGTGTTGTGTCACTCCTTCTGTAACAGTATGGGATTTCCTGCATTGACTTTAGCACTTGAACATCCCCGTCGACTTGCTGTATTGTTCTTCTATGTGCTAGGAGTCTTCCTATTCTTTCTCTTTCTCTTCCCCATGACTAACCCTCTCATTTATGGCTGGCCCACACCCGTCTGCACTCTTGCCTCCTCACTCAGCTCCGTCTGCCCTTAATTTCATCCCATTCCGTGCTGTCCGGCTTTCCGTAAGGGCTTGTGTTCTTTGGCACCCAAGAATTTACCAGTGTCACCAGGTTGGGCATTGCAATCACAAGGGCCTCATGGAAAAGGTATAAAATGTCCCACACTGTGTCTGTGTGGCATGTAGGACAAAGTCTGTGAACATCATATTGGTTGAATTGCACTTCAAACAACCGGATCAAGTCGGCAAAGTAAGACAGAGTCCAGCAAAGAGTTTCGCTAAGACGGGTATTTATCCATTGGTGCAAGTTTACCGTTCTCATCTGACAATATATTTTTGATTAGATTAGACATATAGATTTTTCTGTTTGAGTAGAATGTTTTTATAATTTGACTGTTTTACTAAAAAGGGATATACACGGTCTGTTTAGGAATGGAAAACCTTTTTTTTTTGTTTGTTTGTGCGTCTGAATTGTCTTCGCTCCAATTCACATAAGCTGCTTTGTCTGGTTCTAGTCTTTAAAGAAGTGTTTAGATTTGAAGCCTTTAGTTGTACACACGTTTTGGAACACCCCAAATAATGGGAATTTGACTTTTAATTCCGGGTGCATTGCATGGCTCATGCGTTAATAGACCTGCGATAAAACTAGGGTTGGATTTATAAATTGTTTTATTGTTTTTTTTTAGATTCTTTCACTGTAGCTTATGGCTTGCTATGCATATAATTGACCTTATAGCAGATGCCTTTTGTAGCTGGTCTATCTTTATAAAATATATTTAGGATAAACCACCAGCAACTTTATCCGAAGTAAATGTGCTTTTGTAAAACTTGTATAATGGCAGAGGTTCGTGTTTGGAACCAGTGAACCTTATTCATTCAATCATCTATACCGGTTTATTCCAGAATTTGGGATCATAGTAGTCTATTGGAGCTCATCCCAGCTATCTAAAAGGACAAAAGGCAGAAAGGGTACACCCTAGACAGGTCACAAGTCCATCAACTTCATGCCATTTTCATTTCATCTCTTCTCACAAATATGTGTGGTGTAAAGCATTTGCAGAGTTTTCTTCTCCAATAGTTCACCACCTTACAGAGACAATTTTTGCTTGAAATGCTCAATAGGCCCAGGACACGAATGCTTGAATTCCTTTGACACTAGGCAAGTATTGTGAAGCTGGTTGGCCTGATACTGAAGTTTAGATGAGCTTTCCTCATGTGTGGAAGTATTTTAACAGTCTTAGTCTCAGGAAAATTGGAAAGGACATTATATGGTCAAAACATTGAAGTCACCAAGCGGTTTCCATAAAGTTCAAGAACACAGTTGGCCAGAAAGTTTTTGCTTTGTAGCATTACATTATTTCTGCACGGGAATTAAGAGACCCTAAAAACTGTTTCAGCATGAAAGTACCCCTATGCACAAAACCCCTGAAACCACCACAAAGACTTTGTTGTAGCATGGGAATCTGTTTGTCTTATGACTGAATGGTAAAACCTTCCATTGCCCTGTTTTTTTAAGGTTGTGCTTCATTAATCTCTTCCATGAGGGGGCATCAAAAAGAGACGTAGCAATTGGGTCTCCCCACTAAAGGTTGTTTGGAGGCAAGGGGTTCCTTTCTAGCCATTTGCCACTTGCCAACCAAAAAAGGTTTGAAAATCAAGTGTTGCTTTGTGGATTATTTGTGTGGCATGCGCAACAAGGTGATTCCCACCATGCTTAGAATTCAGAGAAGTGAAAAAGTAACACTTGGTTAGACTGCTTTAAATATTGTAGATAAAAAGAGTAGATTTTTATTGGTGTTACTCTTGACCTCTTTTTAATAATGAATTTAAACTTACTCAATTTTCTTTTTTTTCTTTTTTTTTCATTTTTATTCATTCTGGTTGCGGTTGGTTTTATTGTTTCATGCATGGATTTTATGGAGGTATCTTATGTCACCAGTTTTACACAGATCACTATTTTGCATTGCTGCTACACTGCTAATCTGTAGAATTGTTTTGGTACTGTACTAAAACTAACACACATTTGATAATGGCATCAGATGGATACGATGAAGAAACTCATCACTCCGCATGGAAAATGACACAACCTGGCAAAACATACATTTGTTCGAATTGTATGCTGTGAAGTACGTTGCTATTGCTGTCATGTATGTCAAACGATTCAAAGGAAACTTTGAGCAATAATATTAGATGTGGACCAAATCAGGGATTTACTTGTAGTTTAGCCTCATATCTTGCCTTTTTCTTAGCTACTGTTGGATCGATTTTATTCTGAATTGGATTAAATTCTATAAAGCTTGGCATGAGTTCTAGTTTGATCCATGTATAATTAAGAACTGACATGTTTACACAAACTGTTTGCTTGCGCTTTACTGATGGTAACAGATCACATGCTAATTTTTGTGGCACTATGGGTCTCGGTCATCAAAGCTGTAGCGTGTATTTTTTTTTAATTTGCAGAGCAAAGAGCCATTACTGATGCTTATTTTACCTCGTACAAAAGTCTTTTGAACAGCCAATGAGGAGTTTGGATAAAATGTTTTTAAGTTCAGTCATTAATCTATAGGATTTCAATTAGGTTTTAACATGAATAAAGATTTTATTTAGCTTAACAGTAGCACAATTATTATAGAAACTTTTTATCTGCTTAGTGTAAGTTTGGGGCCATGACGTTTTCATGTGTACTGTAACAGTTGCAGCATTGTTTATCTCGAATGTTCTCCCATTGTGCTATCTTAAAATCTCTTTGGTTTTTAAAATCCCCTCTGTTTCTCTAATTCGCAGGCGTCTAACTCAGTTCCTAGAGGTTTGGTGTCCTGCAGACTTTAGCTTGGCGAAACACACCTACCTCGAAGTTTCAAGTATACCTAGCAGGATCTTGATTATTTGGTTCAGGTGTGTTTGATTATGGGTTGAGCTTAACTCTGCAGGACACCGGCCCACCAGGAGTTTGACACCCCTGCAACTAGTCGCTTTTCTAGGATGGAATATATAGAGATCATTGACCCTCTGCTTTTCTAAACGGGTATTTTGCCTTTTTATCCTTTTGTCTGGCACTGTACGTGATTTTATTGAAAAATGTTCACACCCGAGAAGTCAGCACCTGCTTCAAGATGCTCTTAATATTCACCCATTAACAAAAGAAGCAATAGACATTACATATTTATTTTTAAAAAATGTCACTAGAATAATAATAGGCAGAGTTTGCATTAAGGGACACTTCTATACAAATGAATTGTTTTAAAACCTTGTATTTATCAAGATGTCAAATGTTATATTTTCTAATCAAATGTATTTTGATGTCTCATGGTGGGTTAATGTATATTACAGAATATAAAGGATAAATATTTTTTAATATCTTTTGGATAGGGTCCTTCAATCCACTCATGTTTGTGAATAAAAATACATTTACAAACCAGTTCTTTTTCTTTTTTGTTTTGTTTAATATATTCTTTTTTTATGATATAAAATATTTTTTTTTAAAAAGTCTAACGGTATTAAGTTTTATGCAAGTTGGCATGTTCTCCCTGCGCTTGCATGGGTTTTCTCCGGGTACCCCAGTTTCCTCCCACAGTCCAAAAATATGCAGATTAGGTGGATTGGTGACTTTTCTATAGGAGTGAATGTGTGTGTGAATAGTTGTTTGTCTATGTGTTGCCCTGAGATGGACTGGTTACCCGTCCAGGGTGTACCCCCACCTCTCGCCCTATGTGCGCTGGGATAAGCACCAGCAGACCCCAGTGACCCCGAATTAGGGAATAAACAGGCACGAATTAATGAATGAATGAATAGTATTATTGTATGTATATTTTCCCTCTTAGACCACTAGGTGGAGATGTTGCATTTCTCTTCCAGTAGAAGGTATAATGTTGGCAGTAGGCAACACATTTTCATGGACGTAAAAGAAAGTATAAAATATACTGCTGATACGAGGCCATACCTTGACTGCAAACTACTAGACATGGAAAAAGTGCAGACAGTGGTGGCTTGAATGGTTAAGGCACTGCGTTGTTGATTGGGAGAACAGGAAGGCCTGGTGTCAAGCCCCACCACCGCCAAATCTGCCAAAAGGTTAAGGTTGTTGCTCCAGCGATCACAATCTTTTCTAGTCCCATGTCTATACATCCTCAATTTTATACCTCTGTCCTACAGATAAAGGCAATATCTGTCTGTCTGTCTGTCCATCCACCGTGATTCTCCTGGACTACAGAGGGAGCAGACAGAAGCCATAAGTCAGGTCCTGTTAATCTTTTGTGCATCTCATGGATTTTCTTTTGTCTGTGTGTGTTTGTGCTCACTATATTAGATTTCTTATCTTTTGAAAGCATTGACATGATAGTAAGTCAATTCTTTAAAGTAAACACAGTCTAATGAAGTACAAATGTTATTGTTTCTCAGATACTCAAACACATGCATTCATTTTGGATTTAATGAAATACTATATAAAAAAGATTTTCCCTTGTGAACACGCAGTCTCCATGCCGTCTCCACGCCGTCTCTGACATAATTAAGATACGGTTGATTACATGCTCTATAAATATGCTCCATATGTCACAGGGAATTAACTCTCTGCATCTTTGCTACATGCTATTTTCTCTCTGCCTGAAATGAACGCCCTCTCATACTTTCTTAGCCACAATGTCTCAGGTTAGTGACTCTGTCTAACACCTTGCTTTATAATGGCGTATTGGATTTATTTGAAATGAAATAGTATTATATTATATCCTAAGTTAAAGTGGCTTAAAAACAGAATAAAATCAGTCCTGAACAAAGGAAAAAGTTTATATTAGCAATAAACAATTCTTCTGTTGTTTGCTGTTGTTAGGGAACATAATTAAAAAAAAGCTGAAGATGTTATTGACAGCCAGAATTCAAGAACGTTTGTGTAAAGGAGATCGGCACGGTGGCGGAGTGGTTAGCGTGGTTGCCTCACAAGAAGATGGTCCAGGGTTTGATTCCTGGGCAAGGGTGCTTGCATGGGTTTTCTCTGGGTACACTGATTTCCTCCCACTGTCTAAAAACATGTACATTAGGTTGATTGGACACCTGTCCAGGGTGTACCCCTGCCTTTCACCCTATGTGCACTGAGATAGGCTCCAGCAATTACAATTACAAATACATTTACAGAATTTGACGCCCTTATCCAGAGGGCAACCTTACAACTGAGCAGTTGGGGATGCAGATGTGACTTTGTGGTGCTGGGAATCGAACCCTGGTCTTTCTGGTATCAGTCCAACTAAGCTACATTTCCCCCTCCACCAGCAGACTCCTATGACTCACAATAAAGGAATAAGTGTCTAGAAGTGTTTAGAAGAAAAGCCATCTAAAGTGTGTTGAGAATTTGCAGTACAGTACAGTGAGTTGGATCTGTGAGAGCTTTCATAGTTTGTATTGTAGTACATAAGGTTTCATTGCAAAAGAGAGATTCCACTTTCTCACATTTCAACTGAATCTGAGGAAATTGGTATATGTGACATTCATGAGACATGAACGGACATTTCCAGGGTCAGGGGCTAGCTTTTTTTAAATTGATTTGGCACATTGCAAATAACAAAATATTTACCGTAATTATACATGTTTGGAAATAGGAAACAAAATAGCTAAAAGCTTAGCTAAATGTTAAAATACCGGGAGAGTAAGTTCTCCTTGTCTACATGCTGAAATAGCTAAAAGCAGACTTTCAATACATAATGCTAAATTAGAGGTCAAATTTTAATCTACTTATTATTATATTCAATTAGATTATTAGCTAAATTGCTAAAAACAAACAGACTTTCCTTAGTTCAATTATGAAATAGCTAAAAGTAGGCTCTCATTAGCTAAATGCTAAAACAGCTAATCGAAGACTACACTCAAACAAAATTCTAAATGCTAAAGTAGCTGAAAGCAGACCCCCCCCCCCTTAGCTAAATGCTAAAATAACTAAAATCAAACATGGTTCAGCTAAATTGCTAACTGTTGAAAATAATTCATTTGTGTATTATATTTCTTACCAGTTGGTAAAATAAAATGTCAATTTTCTAGTGAATTTTCATTCATTCATTCATTCATTCATTCATTCATTCATTCATTCATTCATTCATCGTTTTACCCGCTTATTCCCTAATTCGGGGTTACAGACTCTGCTGGTCCCAGCACACATAGGGCGAGAGGCGGGGGGTACACCCTGGACAGATTATTAAAATTAATGAGTTTTATTTCATTATTATTAAGTGGCATCCCAGGGCAACACACAGACAAACAACCATTCTCACACACATTCACTCCTATAGGCATTTTACAATCGCCAATCAACCTTATGTGCATGGTTTTGGACTGCGGGAGGAAACCGGAGTACCCAGAGGAAACCCATGCAAGCACGGGGAGAACATGCAAACTCTGCACAGAAAGATCCCTGTAGAAACTAAAATCCACTCTTAACTTTGTTATATTTAGATTATATTTAGATTTAGTCCAGTAGATATTTTAAACATGCTTCATGTGACTTTAATCGAAAATATGATTTGTTTTCAGACCAGAACTTGCCAACTTTTAAGAAATGCTTTGGAATGAAATCTGTGAGCAAGGGTGATGGGTGCGGCCTTAAGATCTACAGAAACTGGGCCAGGGTTTTCCAGTAACCCTGAAAGTTCATTTGACATCAATAAACTATTTCTTCATGTAAAATAATAATAGCAAGGAATTTTTTTTTATTTAACAGAAGTGTAATTTTGGAATGTTTCCTCACCAACTTCCCCATTGGGAACTTAATAAAGTCAAATCTTTTATTGTCAGTTCCTTTTCTATTAGTCTGTGTCTTTAGACTGATTAGATTAGAACTGATTAGAACTGATACCAGCAAGACCATGGTTTGATTCCCACCTCCACTTCTGTGGGCCCTTGAGCAAGACCCTTAACCCCCTAATTGCACAGTTATACAAATAAATATAATGTAAGTCGCTCTGTATGTAGAATGTATGACGTGCCCTGGAGAAACGTTATTTCATTTTACTGTTTACTACACATATATGGTTGAAAATGATCGTAGCTCACTGAAGGGTGAAAGGCGGGAAGGTACATGTTGGACAGGTCGCCAGTCCATCACAGGGCCACACTCGCATATATTCTGTTTACTTTGTGTTCAATTTAACAAACAAGCTTGCCTGCTCACGTTGGCCATCCTTTTATGTGGTTTAGGGTTTCTCTAGGTACTCCTATTTCTTTCAAAAGTACAAAAATGTGTACATTCGAATGATTATTTCTAAATTGCCTATAGAAGTGTGTGTGTCTGTGTGGTTGTTTGTCTGGCCCTGCGATGAACTGGCGACCTGTCCACGGTGTTCTCCGGCCTTTTGCCCTATGTGCGCTGGGATAGGGTCTAGCAGACCCTGTGACCTAGAATTAGGAAATATGCAGCTCAGAAGATGGATGAATGAATGAATGTCTTGTCATGTGTTTCCTCTGTCCATGTGTCATGTCTTCATTGGGTTAGTTCAGACATGTGTTTTACATTGGGTTCAGGTGTTTCTCGTTTAGGTGATTGCTCTCCCCATTTGTTTAGGTATTTATGCTTCTATGTTTCAGCCTGTCTTTATCTCCTGTGTTGCGTGCCACAGTCTGTGTTTGTCAAGGTCAAAGTTCAGGTCAGGTTGTTACATGTAGTCTTATTGTTTATTTGTTTATCCATCATTTAATAAAAATGCATTTGCATTTAAACCCAACTAAATAAGCTCTTTAGCAAGGCCTGTGGTGGAAATAAAATGAAATATTCTATTCTATATTCTAAATTTTACTTATATAGAAGTAAAGTTAGGGATCTACTAAAGTAAAAGTATCTTTTAAAATGTACTGATGAACTTTTTCTGCAAACATGGGGATGGAAGAATCTAGTGTATATCTAAACAGAGATATACATTTTAAACTGGTGGTTTTTACAGTAAGTCTATAAAATGCAGTTACATTAATATTATTAACTTACCTCAACAGGCTTGTACAGGTTGGATGTTGAGCTTTTGTAATTTACACTGCAATTTAAAACTGTTGCCACTTAAATGTACTGTTATTTTTGTTATTAAGTAACATAACCACTATATCAGTGGTGTCCATTCTCGGTCCTGGAAGACTGGTGTCCTCA
>JAOTRA010000034.1:7921908-7938052 GCA_026260255.1 Pseudolaguvia tuberculata
GTGTGTGTGTGTGTGTGTGTGTGTGTGTGTGTGTGTGTGTGTGTGTGTGTGTGTGTGTGTGTGTGTGTGAGAGAAATCTGAAAGGCTAATAAGTGGTCGTTTCTTTTTTTTCTCTTCTGATTTATTGATTGAAGTTTCCCACAATCCCTGGATAGGAAGAAGTAGTGTGTATAGGTGGAGTGCGCTTGGAGTTAGTCGTAGAGAGAGAGAGAGAGCGAGCGAGCGGGAGATTGAAATGAGAGGGAAAATAAAGAGATAGAAGGAGCAATGGATTGAGCAGAGATGAACAAAAAGAGATGTAGAAGAAGATATAGATATGGAGAGAGAGAGTGAAAAATTGAGTTTATTTAGAGAGAAAAAGATATGAGGAGTGGTAGGTGCACAGGTAAATGTAAAAGACAGAACAGATGAATAAACGTAACAGTGATGGTGCAAGAATAGAGTGAGGTTAGGAAATGTAGAGAAAGAAAGATGATGTGAGAGAGAGAGAGAGAGAGAGAGAGAGAGAGAGAGAGAGAGAGAGAGAGAGAGAGAGAGAGATTGACAAGGAGACAGATTTTTTTCCCGTGCCTGTCTGTAAGATGTGTTGATGGTCAGCTGAGGGACTCGGCGGAAGGATTTCCCCTTATTTCTTAGCTTTGTGCTCAGAATACAAATGAAGCTCAGGTTCCAGAACCCGTCTCTGCTGGGTATCAGAATAACATCTAGGCACTTTGTGTGACAGAAAATGACAGGTCGCTTAAGACCTCTTCTCTGGGATGTGGAAAATGTAGTACATTTTGCAGTTTATTGTGTTTTATTATGCTGTACAGCAAAATACAAGCTATTTTTCCACCAGACACAGATCCCTCAGATCATAGTCTGAAATTCATTGATTGTTTAACTGGAATAATAGGTCCATCTATTGATAGTTTTACTCATTTTGGAAGAAGTGTAGAAAATATAGAGATAAAGATAGACAGTGGAAGGAAGAAAGATAAAGAGAGAGAGTGTAAGTATCTTTTCTTGCATGGAATTCAGACAATTTTTAATAAACCCGATTTAGATAAATTGTCTGTTGAACTACAATCATGTTTAAAAAAAGTTTAATGGAAAACTTCTATAATACAAGCTGCAGGTAAAAAGGTATTACGTTTGCATCCAAAAAACTCCTTTAATTGTTCTAAAACACTTTGAAATCCAAAGATATTCCTCTTTTCCCCACAGGGAGCTCAATTTGGGTCATCACCTGAGAATGGTGACTGGAATTGAGAGCAGCTTCAATCATTTTTGTTAGCCTTTAGGGTAAACTGACTCGCTAACCCAGACTACTTTTGGGTTCTTTGGTATAACTTAAGAAGATTAATCACTTTCTGTCCCTGTGGGGTTTCCAGGTCCCCTGAAGACACAATGATGCCCCTGAGCAAACAGGCAATCTTCACTGAATCTCTTGCCTTTGGTTTTAGCCTCTTTTTTTTATTTCTTAGGCTATTGTTTCAGAATGGTTTTTTTTTGTTTTAATATAGCCTACCAGAACCAATACATTCAAATGTTCCAAAATACAGTAATCATAAACTGAATTGTCAAACAACTTTGAGTTGCCTCAAGTGCTTATTTGTAAAAGTAGTTTTAAAATGGCATACGTTTGGCTTTAATGGTTAAGTTGATTGTAAGACCAGGAAGGCGTGTGTCTGGGTTGTTGTTGGTCTAATATGGCCCTGCAATAGTCAGGGACCCTTTTGTGAATTATATCTTTCATTCATTCATTCATTCATCTTCTTGCCCGCTTATTCCCGAATCCGGGGTCACGGGGATCTGCTGCGCCTATCCCAGCGCACATAGGCGAGAGGCGGGTGTACACCCTGGACAGGTCGCCAGTCCATCTCAGGGCAACACATAGAAAAACAACTTATATCTATATTGAATTATATCTAATAAACTAAATATGTCTAAGTTGGTTTCCGTTTTGGCAGCAGAATGAGTATAGGTGTTGGTATGCTGGATTCAAACACACACTTGCCAAAAGGGATAAATGTACATCTGTTTGTTTAAGGAGGCTTTACAAATGCGCTGAAATTCAGTTTTTATATGTCATTTTGGAAAACTGGTGTAACTGAATGGTGGAAATAGTGAAACTTCCTCAATGCATGTAAATTATCATTTTTCTGTCAACATTGTCATTGAGATGTTTAGATGTGGTGAAATTGTATATGGGCAAAAGCAATAATTGCATCATGTCCAAAAGCTTTCCTTCAATTTTTGTAGCTTGATCAGATCAAACATTTTAAAGAATTTTAGCAAAAAGATAGAAAAGTCCAGACGCTTTTGTGTAACGTTTCATATACCTCAGGGTTGTATTTTCTGTTGCATTGAACATGCCAACGCTTGTATGTGTGTAAGTGACTGTCCTCTAAATTTGTGTTTTTTTCCTTAGCTGTAAGGTGAGTCATCATAGAGTGCTTTAGACCTAGCGGACAACGGAAGCATGAAATTCTTATTTTCCACAACTGACAGAAATTGGTGTTTCCTTGCACATCTGTGTTTTCATCAGATCTTTTATGCATGAGCTTTATAATATTTAAAGACAGCAGTTACTGTACTAATCTGACTGTTTAAGATTTGTACTTATCATTTGCTAGCATACTCAGAAAATTACTGCAACCCCAACCCTAATTAATTATGATCCTTATATACACTATTGCCAAAGGTTTGTGGCCACCTGACCATCAGATCCATATGTGGTGCCGCTTCAAACTGTTGCTACAAATATGAAAGATACAATGTTTTTGTAGGTTGTAGCATTACATTATTCCGTCAGCAGAACTTAGAGACTCCAACACTGTTCCTTTCTGAGCGCCTGGAGGGGAGTTCCAAAGCCCCTCCATTATAACACAGTGTCTTGTTATTAGTTATTATTCATTCATTCATCTGCGATCCATCCATTTTTCCATCCCCTCATCTACCCATCTACTTCTTATTTCTAATCAGATCCCAAGTCACAGGGATCTGCTGGAGTTTATCCCAGTTATAAAGCCTCACTCCAATATGCAATATTCTATAGAATCTCCATTCAGCCTAACATTCGTGATTTTGGACTGTGGGAGGAAACCTACGCAAGCATAGGGAGAACATGCAAATTCCAAACCTGTTCCAAATCCTTCTTCCTGTGAGGCAACAGTTCCAACCACTAAGCTCCAATAATTCATAATATTTTATTAAATAATCTCATAACTGTTCTAAAAAGAACCATCTACTGTATCTAATGACTCAAAGATAAAGGATTTTATAAAAGATAATGATTTATTATATGTATAAAAATAAAAAGATATAAACTACACTGGTGCATTTTTTTCTAGGTACTCCTATTCCCTCCTACAGTCCAAAAACATGTACATTGATTTGGTGATTTCGAATTGCCCATAGTAGGACTGGTGACCTATGCAGGATGTACCCCTGCCTTTTGCCTTGTGTGTTGAGAAAGGCCTCCAGCAAAACCTGTGACCCTGAAATAGCGAATAAGCGGGTTAGTAAATGAGTAAAGAATTATAAAGTACACTTCATGTTTAATTAATTATTCCTATTTTTTAAATGATTAAACAATCTCTTGCTGTGTGTATGAATGGAGTTGAGTCATGTCTGCACATATGTTATGTGTTGCTCACCTCGTCATCTGTGATACATTACACACCAAGCAGGTTTACCAAGAGTGAGTTTCCCTCACAAGGAGTTCATGAGTCAATCTTGGCAGAAGAACAGAAAAAATACAAATTATTTTACTAGCTGTTAATGTTGTTTTCTCATAACTTCATGATTCTTGGCACTTTTATAGTAATTAAAGCCTGATGGTAACTAGGACTCAAGTTGCAGAAAAATATAGCTACTAAGCTCTGCCACGGTACAGTAGGAGATGAATAAATACGTTTGTTTTGTTTGCTTGTCATTTTTATGCACTACAGCACAATTATGAGATTGAAACAGAACATTTTCACCAAAGGAAGTTATCTTAAGAAGGTACAGTTAAAAACGGAGGATTGACACCCTAGAATATGTTTTGGAATTCCACCTAAAGTAGTGCCTTGGTTATTAAATGTTGTAGCGTTGCATAATGTTTAAAATTAGGCCATGGTGGCTCAAATGGTTAACGTGCTGAGTTGTTGATCGGGAGACCAGGAAGACCTGGTTTCAAGGCTCATCATAGCCAAGGAAGACCTAAGCTCAAGTCCGCCACTCTGACCCCCAACTTACTAAGATGGGATATGCAAAGAAAAACTGTTATATGCGAAGAAAAACATTTCACTAATTTTTGTACTGTGTATAATCATGTATGTGATTTAATAAATTGGAATTGGAAAATTGGAACTCAAATAACCAAATGCTGTTCCAGCATGAACCTGTAGATAAAACCTCTGAGCTCCATGAAGATATGGTGTCTTCCAGAACTTAAGTGTTCTTAGTACCCTTTACTGAACACCTTTGGAATAATATTAATTAAAAATTTGAAGTCTTTCTGTTCAGAGTTTGCATGTTTTTTTATAGATACTCCGGTTTCCTCCAGCAGTTCAAAAACATGTCCATGAAGTGACTGGTGATTTTAAATTGCCCATAATAGTGTGCGCGCGCGTGGGGTCCTGTGATAGGCTGGTGACCTGTTTAGGGTGTACCCCTGCCTTCCGCCCTATGTACGCTTGGATACACTCCAATCCCTGTGACCCTGAATTAAGAAATAATCAGGTTAGAAGATGAATGAATATATTCATGAATAAATTTGGCATGTTTGGCATAGTAGTTAGAACACTCGCCTCAAAACAAGAAGGTCCCGGGTTCGATTCACAAGCTAGGAATTCTCCTGTGTTGAGTTTACATGTTCTCTGAATGCTTGCATAGGTTTTCTCCAGGTAATCCAGTTTTCTCCCACAGTCCCTAAATGTGTACATTAGGTTGATTCGTGATTCTAAATTTGCCCATAGGTGTGCGTGTGTTTAGTTGTTCGTCTGTGTGGCCCTGTGATGGACCGGCGACTTGTCCAGGGTGTACTCTTACCTTTAGCCAGATGTGCACTGGGATAAGGTCCATCAGACCCCTTGACCCGGAATTAGAATTTAAGCTGGGGATAACTGTTAGGGGGGGGGGGGGGAAGTCTACTTGATTCTACTTGATTTCATTGATAAACATGTTTTAGAAGAATTTTACCTTTAAGCTAGTTCTACATGGTCCAGACCTACTGCGGTTCTTTATCGATGTGCTCAGCAGGGGCTCACTAAAAATAGCTTTTTTTGTAAGCCGTAGGGAGCAGTGAAGTGAAAGACACTGATGAATGTATACAGGGGTTTTGCTTGATTTCTCTCTGAGGGAATCTTTTACACCTTATTTGACTCTCTGGTTTTCTTTTCTGCTGACTTCTTTCTGTGGCAGATCACATCTGTCTGTGTGGGAGTTTCATACGTAACAAGACCTTCTCCAAACACAGAGTGTAACAAACATCATCTCCAGTTAGTGTTTTCTTGCTTATTGTCATGTTAAAATGTTCCTGCTGAATGTGAAAGGTTTAATCCAAAACAAAATGGTCAAATGTGATTAACCCAAGAACGACCCCCCCCCCCCATCCTGACACATGAACGGAAATAAATCCCATCATCGTTTATCTCTTTTTAGTTTCTGCCTTTCTATTTGTGGCTGCTGAGTGTCGAGAGATCCACTCAGTCTGCCCGATGGGAGAATAAGCTAGAGAGGTAGATGGATGTGTTTCATACAATATAACTAGTAATTATTCTCATTCATACAGTTCAGTTGAATGAAAGGATGGACCCTGAGCTTTTCAGTCACATGGTTTTTGTTTGATTTGTTTTAAAAAAAAAGAGAGAATTTGCAGTTCTCTCTCTCTCTCTCTCCCTCTCTCCGTGTGTGTGTGTGTGAGAGAAATGAGTCCAAAGATAAGCTGGAGATAACACACAAGCTGATCATAATGCCATCTGCTGCTCACTATAATGACCTGAGATTTTTTTGTTTTTCAATCAAACCGCCTGGAAAAGGGCAGAGGGTGTTTTCTCAAAGGAATCATCAGTGTCTCATAATAAGCTACAAAATTCTTTTATTCTCTGATTTTCCCACTGGACATTTATAAAAGGAACTAAATGGGTGCCCATTGTCGGTTACATATTTCTACATTGAAAATGATGAAATGCTTCTCAGACAGAAACTTTCCAAATAATTTGTTGGGGAAATGTATAGTACAATATTATAAATACACAATTGACTGATTTCAAGCAGTTTTCAGTTTTTGTGGATTTTGTGTAAATACTTTCTCAGAGTTTTGATTTTTGATGTTGATACTGCTAAGTCTCTGATTATTACATATTAATTACTTTATAATAGCTTATGCTGCTTATTACATTATAATAACCCATGCTTATTGATATTACAATATAATAGCTCATACGTACTATTACATTATAATTGCGCCATTATAACTTATAAAGTAGTTTCTGAGCAATCAGGCTATTGTATTGGGCATCATACTGCAGCTTTTATTTACCCTCTGATTTCATTCAATAAATAATATTTTGCCCTTCGTTTGAACAGAATTTATTTCCTAAAAGAAATCCAGTAATTGTTGTCTTAGCATAGGTCAAGCTGTGGAAAACATCCATATTTTCAATTTAGGAAATTTTGGAGGTAAGTTGCATCTGATTTGAAACCTATTCACAACCTTTTGGGGTTCCACATGTGCTCTGAGAACTCTAAAGTATAAATGATAAACCGTAAATAAATCCTCTGCATGAATGGCAAAGTGGTGTAGTAGTTAGCACAACAAGAAGTTCCTGGACTCGATTCTCTGGCCGGAGATCTTTCTGTGCAGAGTTTGCATGTTCTCCCTGCGCAAGCGTGGGTTTCCTCTAGGTACTCCGGTTCCTAGCTACATGGACTAGCGACCTGTCTGGGGTGCCCTATGTGCGATGAATGAATGAATGAAAACCTCTGAAGCTGATAATAAACCCAATCCATAACCATGTGACTAGGAGTGGTCAGGATATATATTTTTTTGTTAAGAAAACATGTATACTTTACATGTATCTGTAGAGGTTGAAGTAGAGTTAAAATGGTAAAAAAAAAAAACCACCCCACCTTTTTTTAACTTGGAACTACTGGTCAGAAACAAAACCCTGTAAACCAAAAATAATTCCTTAAGCATTTAGGAAGCATTTCGGAATTGCACTAGATATTGGTATCCATCCTCTAGAGTGTCTGCCATAGGAATTCAATTCTGAACACAGTCACAAAAGCTAATTTTTTGGAATCTGGATTAAAGAGTTAGGATTGCATTCAGATCAGAAGCAAAAGTTGGAGCGGAAAAGGGGGATTGGTCCCTTGAGTGTTACATTTTAATTTCCACAAGTAGGCCAGAGGCCCCGAGGACAGTTTAGCTTGGCTAATTTGAACGTTTTGTCTTTCCTAGCATTTCAGACCCAGTGATGTCAGTCCATGTTACAATAAACAATGATATAAGTAAATAAAGACTTTGTCTTGTCAACTGATTCGATTGCTATTCTTAGTCTTAGTTACAGCATTTGGTAGACGCTCTTATCCAGAGCGACTTACATTTGGTCTTTTGTACAAAAGAGCAATTGTGGGTTAAGGGCCTTGCTCAAGGGCCCAGAGTGGCTGCTTGGTTGAGGTGGGAATCAAACTTCGGTCTTTGTTATTAGTCCAGCACCTTAACCACTAGGCTACCACTTCCCACAATAAATAAGTTGTTAGACAGACTTGCAGCAATTGGCAGAAAACTAATGGTAACAATACTGACTGCATATTGAAGTAAAATAATGGACCAAAAGAGAAATATATCTGTCTACTTATCTCTCAGTCTACCTGTCTATCTCTCTGTCTCTCAATTTATTTGTCTGTCCATATGTCTGTCTGTCTGTTTTTGTTTATATTTTTGTCTTTTTTTATCCTATCCATCCATCCATCCATCCAAAGACAGCTGGCTTTTTGAAACACTGTAGTCTCACTCTTAGACCTGTAATAACCTCTACATTTCTGGAAATCTTTTCTAATCGATTTTTTCCCTCTTGTTTTTTGTTTTTCAACTTTTAGCAACAGAAGTGTAAGTGAATTGTAGACTAATGTAGGGTGAGAAGGTCTGATGTGCATTTATTGTTCAGGTTCACGGCTGAACAATTCAAGTCAGGGCTCTGTGTGTGACACTAGAGATCTTCCACATCCAACATTTAAAAAAAAAAACTATTAAAGAAATAATGTAATGCTAAAAGACCTTCTAGAAACTGTGTGGAAAACACACCGTACATTTTAAAGCTGTCATTAGTTGTACAGAACAAGCAGGAACGTTCAGTGTATCCAGCCCCGTCATACTGCTTACTGGCTCTTTAGTCTCTCATCCTCTCATTAACAGCTTGTTCGTAAAATATTAGAACTACTTGTGCTTTACTTTCCTGTCAGTTAAACATGATGGTTTTTTACTCTATTAAAACCTGGCATAACCGGCAAAAATTAATTCCTTAAGTTGTCCTAGGAAACTCCTATTTCTGTCCAGCTACAGACCAAAATCTACATGTTCAATATCTAAAGTTTTTGAAAAACTAATATGTAAACAGCTTTTTATTGTAATTGTATTGAAATATTTACGTATTAATATTTTATCCCCATATCAGTCGGACTTTAGGCCTAATCATCTAAAAATACTGCACTGCTTAAGTTTCATAATGATGTGTTTTCAGCTGCTGCTGATGATAAACTCACAGGCGTGATTTTCTTGATCAATTTTAGTTGATCAATACTTACTTTTAGACAAACTCCGTGCCATTAGTTTATCCCAAAATGCAAATAGGTGGTTTAATTCATACTTGCATAACAGTGTGCAGTATTAAATAGGAGTAAATCAGACTTTTTGGATTTTTTTGGATAAAGCGTGTCCCAAGGTTCAATACTAGGACCACTTCTTTATT
Source organism: Pseudolaguvia tuberculata (assembly GCA_026260255.1). Classification (NCBI taxonomy): domain Eukaryota; kingdom Metazoa; phylum Chordata; class Actinopteri; order Siluriformes; family Sisoridae; genus Pseudolaguvia; species Pseudolaguvia tuberculata. The sequence goes on from JAOTRA010000034.1 coordinate 7,930,851, forward strand.
CTATTCATGATAATAAATAAATAAACTCATTTATCTATTCAGCATAGAGATCGGCTTTTGGACAATAAATTAGTACTGAATAAAACTAAATCTCACATTGAGTTTTGGTTCTGAAAAGAAACTATAACTATTTATACAGGTATTTCTTGTGTACTTCTTTGCATAAAGATGATTCTCTCAAATACCTTGGAGGATGGTTTGACTTTAAATTTCATTTAAATCACATATTAATCATATTTTATGTTGTTTATTTTTGGAATTAGTTCAATACATCAATCTAAATATTGTTTTTCATATAGTGTCCATAAGAAACTTGCTTGTCAACTTACCCTTCCAATTATTGATTATTTTGATGTTTATCAATCTGCATCAAAATTAGATTAGATAATTTATCAATCTGCATCAAAATATGCCACTTAACACAGCATATAATAGACTGCAGATTTGTTCTGGGATGTTCTTTTTATACTCATCATTGTATAATGTATGATACACTCCTCTGGCCATCTTTGCATACAAGGCGACATGTTCATGGGCTATCCGAGTTATTTACAACAATATTTTGTACCATTTTCTACAGATTATCAACTTAGACATTCTGTTCAGACCTATTTCTTTGTTCCACATGTCAAAAACTGTTTGTTTAAAGCTGCTATTGATTGGAATAATTTACCTGCATATGTTCGAACTAGGGTGGAGCAGTGGTTAGCACGGTTGCCTCACAACAAGAAGGGGTTGTGAGGGTTTGATTCCCAGGCTGGAGATCTTTTAGTGCAGAGTTTGCATGTTCTCCCATTGCTTGCTTGGGTTTCCTCTGGGTACTCCGGTTTTCTCCCACCGTCCAAAAAAACCCCAAAACGTACACGTTAGGTCGTTTGGTGAGTCAAAATTGCGTATGAATGTATGAATGGTTGGTTGTCTATATGTGCCCTGCTATGGACTGGCGACCTGTCCAGGGTGTACCCCTGCCTTTCACCCTATGTGTGCTGGGTTAGGCACCAGCATACCCCATGACCCTGAATTAGGGAATAGGCGGCTAAGATGAATGTATGAATGAATATTTGAACTATTAATTCATTCAAGATGTTTAAGCGAACTTTGTTTTGTAAAGGCGTTAACTTTTAATGGCTAGTTAATAATCTTGTGGTGTTTTGCTTCTGTTTGTGTTTAGTGATGTTTAAAGATGGATATTGTGTTTTGTCTTGTTATATGTTGTGATTGTACTGCATAGTGTTTTAGGACCCCCACGAAAACGGGATGGTACATCTCAAGGAGTTAATGCTAATAATAAAATTTCCACCATATATCCATGCAGCTTCTGTCGATAAACTCCTGTCGTTAATCTCCTAATAATACCTTCTTGCTTTCCAGATCTACCATTACTAGGCCTCTGAGCAAGGACCTTAACCACTAATTACTCAGTTGTATGGAAAAAAAAGTTTATTTTGAGTGTTAGATGTCCTCAAAGATATGGATACATTTGTGAAGACAAGGGGTGGGCAATCTTGCTAGGTATACTGAACAGGTGTGTTGAGGAAAGTTGGACCTAAAGTCTTCAGGACCAAGATTGGACATCCCTGGTGTAGAGCATTACTAATTTACACCTCCTGTATTACCATTACCCGTATGCAAAATCCGGTACCTGGCAGTGAATCAGCTCAGAGTTGACAATATGCACCTGGTCCTGTAAGATATGTGGTACCGTGTCTGAAATTGTCTGTTCCCGATTTCCCAGTTTTATGCCTGGTCCTGCATCCTTTAATTATGAATTATGTTCTAATCTGCTTATTCCCTAATAAGGCGAGCATCTGCTGGAGCTCATCCCAAAGCACATGGGGGGGAAAGGCAGGGGTACACCATGGACAGGTTGCTAGTCCAGCGCAGGGCCACATACAGACAAACAAGCACACACACACACACACACACACACACACACACACACACACACACACACACACACACACACACTCCTATAGTCCATTTAAAATCACCAATCCACGTAATGTGAAAAAACACTCAAGCATGGGGAAAAACTTGCAAACTCTGCACAGAAAGGCCCTTTGCCTGGGAATCGAACCTCGGACCATGTTGCTGCATCAAATACAGTGTGGCAAAAATCAGACAGTGATTTTTAAATCATTTTGTCTCTCATTACAGGTTGAGACATACCTGTTATGAAAATGACTTTTTAAGAGGGAGAACTTAATACTAAATACTAAGACTAAATACTTTTTTGCCCCAATGTATGTATGAAATGCCAAATTAGGATTTTGTGTAAAATGGATACAAGCATATCCACAGTGTTGTACATGTCTCTGGCTCGCAAGACAATAATGAACAGCTTTTAAACAGTGTTAAATCGGCCCGAGAGCTGAAACCTGAGTCAGTCTCCTCTAGTAATTACATCTGTCTGAGCAGCTCTCGCAGAAAATTAGCCGTAGGAGCCTGCTGGACAGGAAAGCACATAGACCAGAAATAGAGCATACTGGTGTTTGAGTTTGCTCATTGGATAAAATCAGCTATATCCACAAGTCAAAAATAAAATTTGATGCTACATTGTTGGCTTTCACAGTATTTTCGTGTTTAAAGGACTGACAAAAATAATCGAATTCTGGAAATAGACATGGGATAACTGGTGCAAATTCTGATATTTACCAGTTTTATTTTCCAGGGTGTGTAATTATTCTTCTGTGTATTTATTAGGACAAAATCTTCAAGGTCTAATCCAATTTAGGAAAAGCAAGATTCTGGGATTTCTCTGCCGTGTAAATGCATGTTTAAATCTTTTCATTTTAAGCCACATTTTTGTTTCTAGTTGGAATTTCTTTAGAATAGAATATGATTTATCTGGAAAAAAAAAAAGGATTTGATCTGTGAAATGTTTTTGTTATTAATAAAATCGTGTTCAGGTTGAACTGAAGCTCGGAAGGACACATGAATACGGGAGATTATTAGAACAATTATAAAGAATACTTAAATAATACCAGAACTGTGCCTCTACTTAAGTACCTGTAACAGTGTTTGAAACCATGTGTTCTCCGCCACAAAGAACCGGCACAAATCATTGGCAATAAAACCTACAATGACAGTGATTCACTTTACCTTTTTATTTGAATCTGGTGAATTAGGTTTGCACATAAAGTCCGCGGTTTCACTAAATGGGCATGCAACTTGTGGCTGCACTGGGCAGATGTGTTTTTGTCCATGTTATTATTGGAAAACACAGACGGAATAGTTGAGAATGTTTACTTCCAAAAATGTAAAAAAAACGAACATGAATGCTCATGGGTCAGGTTTCAATGGAATCAAGAAAATCTGAAACCGGCCCAATCTTGTGGGGAATACTTGCACTGAAAGACAGTATTTATAGTACTCTTATTTTTGTTCTTGGCAGTCAGGAGTATGTTGCTGTTGTAGCCCATCTGCCTCAGTTTATTACTTGTGGTTTTTTTTTGTTTTTGCACACCACAGCTGTAAAGCGTGGTTATTTACACAACTCCGGTCTTGCTGTGGGATAGCGCTGTGGCGTAGTAGACGTCCTTGTTCATTTCCTGAACCAGGGTTTTTCTGTGCAGAGTTTGCATGTTCTTCCTGCGCTTGCGTGGGTTTTCCATGGGTATGGTTTCCTCCCACTGTCCAACAACATTATGTTGATTTGTGTGCGTGTGTGTGTGGTTGTTTGCCTATGTTTAACCCTGGTGACCTGTCCAGGATATATCCCTGCCTTTTGCCAAATGTGCATTGGGGTAGGCTCCATCAGACCCCTGAGACTGAGAATGAGTGGAGTAGATGAATAAATGGTCTTTCTTTCTTCTTCAACCTTTTTCTTTTGATCTCACTCATCAACATGATATTTACACCCTCTAAACTACTTCTCAGGGGATATTCTTTTCCAACATTTGGGCTGTTGTGTGGAACAATCCCAGGAGTTCTGCAGATTCTAGAATGCATTTATCACACATTAGTCTAGCAGATCTGGTCATCCATCCATCCATCCATCCTTCTATCCATCCATCCTTCCATCCACCCATCCAACCAACCAACTTCACATACCAACACAAACAAACACAAAAGCTGGTTGCTAAATGTAAATGTAGCTGAAATGCTGTAGTCTGGTTATCTTTAACCAGCTAAACCTGTTCATGCTGTACAGTATAACCTGTATTAGTTCAATCATATAGCCATCTTTTGGTTAGGTCAAGCTAGCAAGTGTGTTAGCAGTACTATTACTAAGGGAATTATTAAGGCAGCTGTAATACTTTTACTTCAAGTTGGTTAGTTCACTACTTTTCCAATTGCTACACTTTCCTTTTGCCATTTAAATGACATTGGGAGAGCCAGATCAGCAGAGTTTTGACTTTTGATGCAAATTTACTTTTGGACTTTCTACTGTTGTTTTTTCTCTTATTTTGCATGGTAGGAACAACACTAGTTTTTCTTTCCCTTTAGCTCTGTTATTAATACTATGGCTTCCTTAGTGGCTTCATATCGTCTTATCTTAACAATTATGGTGCCATCTAGTATCGGATCTTCTTATGAACTCCTTATATACTGTTGAAATTATGCTAGGTTACTTTACGTACTGGACCTATAGCTTTAAAACAAAAATCAAGCTCTGTATGCAAATAAAGAATTTAAATTTGGTGTGAGATATTTTAATAAATGGAAATGTACACTTTGAATACAGAAACCATGCTTGTGTGTTCCTGTATTCAGAAGGGGGAAACATACCTATTTCCATGATTCTTTGCTTGTTTTTTTCTTGGTGTAAAGTCATTTTTAAAATCTGTATGTCAGCCAAAGTTGATCTTAAACAGCTGCATAACAGCTGCATGGACCTTTTTAAGATGGTTGAATAAAGCAGAGGAGCAAAATCGTACATGGGTTTATAGTTAAAGTTTAGAAAAAAAATGATGACTCAGAGGTCAGAAGTATTAAAACGGAATGTTGTGTTTTGTAAATGTTCTCATGAATTTGGCTGTGCTTTAAAAAAACGTTACGCTTTGTCTAATCTGATTCTCGATTGTGGCTGTAACAGTGCAAGCGGTAAATGTTTATTCAGGGCTGATTCAAACTGTCTTAACCACCACTGTAGCAGGACAGATGAAGTGTGACTGTATTCAAGCAGTTCTAGTTTGAATGTGACTCACTGGTGTTTGAGGGTTTTTTTTTCTAGGTGGAAGATGCAGAGGTGCGAATGTATGCATGCATGCATGTATGTTTTAAAGTTTCTGGCTTTATTTTCATTTATCCCAGTTTGAATATGTTGAATTTGTCTGCCTGGTTTGTACATTTTCTCTGAAGTAAAAGTAAAGTAAATTCTTCCCATTTTTATAAAATAGAGATCTATTCAGCACCTGTACAGTTCTACATAGTGAAAATGTGTAGTCTTGTACTTTGGGAGAGTTTTAAATGAAAGACTGAAATAAAAGTATGTTTTGGTGAAGGATGAACAGAGGTAAACGGGACAGAAAAGGATCAAAGCCGGAATCGGATTGCCAGAGCACAACTGATGATCCATGATTCTGGCTCTGGTACTTTACCGTCCAGCCCACCTATTTGTATCTTCCCTCATAAAAAAGAGGCCAAAAATGCCCCAAAAAGGAAAATATACATTATAGACAACTATTTTTGGTATGATTTTATTAATAAATCAATATAATATTTTATTGCTAGAATCACACAACATGGTTACATTTACAGCATTTAGCAGATGCTCTTATCCAGAGCGACTTACATTCCATCTTTTTCATAGAACTGAGCAATTTGCGTGTTAAAGGCGTTGTTCATGTACTCACAATGATTGCTTGGTGGTGCTGGGAATTGAACCATGGTCTTTCTGGTATCAGTCCAATACCTTAACAATTAGCCACCCCTTACCCATATCTTTATATAGAATAAAGCAGATTCATGATGAGAGAACATTTATGCAGGAATTGTTTCTTTTGGATACATAATAAAACACAGGGCTGAAGAAGCATATTTTATAAAGACATCATGGCTATTTCTGGATGTACTAGAAATACAGCCTGTGTCGTTTCCATATTATAAAATCACAATTGCTGACAATTCTAACTGTGCAATTCGCAATTCTGACTTAACCTGTAGTTTCTTTAGCGGTCAACTAAAGCTTTTTCTTCTGATAGTCTGCCAGCATATTGTGTTTATTTCAGGCGTTATAAAATGCCTTGTTTGCGTAGAGACTTTTTATGTATGAGGTCCATATTCTAGGTCAAAGCTGACTACGCCCTGAAAATTCATTCATTCATCTACTTACCCTCTTATTCCATAATTCGGGGTCAAGGGGGTCTGTTGGCGCCTATCTCAGCGCACATAGGGCAAAAGGTGGGGGTACACTGTTGACAGGTTACCAGTCCATCAGGGAAACACCATTTTTGTTTCCAGCAGGTTTCCTTGGGCTAATTACGCCCTGAACAAGTCTACTAAATACATAGTAACCTCCATTTAATGGCAGATATTCTCATCTTTTAGGACCATTTACAGAGACTTTGGGCAATATTTTTTAGGCAAAAACTATCCCCTAAAGTGCCAGTGCCAAATTCAGAATTGGGGAATAAACGCGTTAGAAAATTAATAAATAAAGATAAAGTTGATCAGGTCTGAATTACCTTCTTCGGTTCAAGATCCATATTTTCTGTTAAATAACTAAACAAAGCACATTATAGAGCCTCCCTGACATATACTGGCAAACTGACTGTCTAAAATACAGCACACGCCCACACACTCTGCTGGTCATCAGGTTTACTCATATCCCAGTATGACCCAGGCAGCAATACTATTGCGTTTTTCAGCATGGGATTACGAACAACTTGGCTGATACAGTGACTGTGTGGTATTTGTGAGTCAGACTGCCAATGCAAGTGTAAACATGAAGTTCACTGCTGTTACCCCCTCCATCTTTTATTTTTTTACTGCACTCTTCAGATCTGTCCGGTTTTCAGGTTTTTTTTCATCCGCTTAAACTTCTATACTGTAACAGTTATATGTACTTCCACCCCTGTTGTAATAAAATATTCTACTCAAGTAAAATTACATCAATGAAATTTTACTTAACCACAAGTAAAGTTACTGGTCTATAAATCGGCCTAAGTAAAAAATAATATCCCTTTAAAATTTACTGATGAACTTTATTTAACAGTGAATGATTCTAGTATAGTTCACAAAAGACACAGGGATATATA
>JAOTRA010000034.1:7938152-7950158 GCA_026260255.1 Pseudolaguvia tuberculata
TGGAGAGAAGGGGAATGAAAGTCAGCAGGAGTAAGACAGAGTACATGTGTGTGAATGAGAGGGAAGGCAATGGAGTGATGAGGTTGCAGGTAGAAGTACCTGGGGTCAACAGTGCAAAGTAATGGAGAGTGCATTAGAAGAGTGAAGAAAAGAGTGCAGGCAGGGTGGAACGGATGGAGAAGAGTGGCAGGAGTGATTTGTGATAGATGAGTTTCGGCAAGAGTGAAAGGCAAAGTTTATAGGACTGTAGTGAGACCAGCGATGTTGTACTGTTTAGAGACACTGGTGTTGTCAAAAAGACAGGAGGCAGAGCTGGAGGTGGCAGTGTTGAAGATGCTGACATTTTCATTGGGGGTGACAAGGATGGACAGGATTAGAAATGAGTTCATTAGAGGGACGGCGGATGTAGGATGTTTTGGAGACAAGGTGAGAGAGGCTAGGTTGAGATGGTTTGGACATGTGCAGAGGAGGGACAGGAGGGACATGCAGTATATTGGTAGGATTATGCTGATGATAGAGGTGCCGGGCTGGAGGAAAAGAGAAAGACCAAAGAGTAGGTTTATGGATGTGGTGAAGGAAGATATGCAGGTAGTTAGTATGAAAGGCAGATGTAGAGGACAGGGTAGTGTGGAGAAGAGTGTTCCGCTGTGGCGACCCCTAACGGGAGCAGTTGAAAGGATGAGAAGAAGAAGAATATACTGTGACAATTTTTAGACTCCCTGCATTTTCAGGCAAATTACTAGCTGCTCAATGCAAAGTGGTTATTAAACGTTTTATTCTTGTTGAAATAGAACTGGCGGCTTTTTAAAAATTCACAGGTTCATTCTAATGTTTTTCAGAGTCACAGGAGGGGAGCTGTTTGAAGATATTGTGGCTCGGGAGTACTATAGTGAAGCTGATGCCAGGTCAGTATCCTGATAATGATAAATGGATAATAAATACTTTTATTTATTATATAATCTGAAAGTGCAATAAATGATAGAATAAATAATTATGCTATTTTCTTAGAAATGATTTTCAATAGATTGTTTGCTATTTAATGAACCCGTTTGAATGGGGTCTTTCAATCTTGAATTAAATAAGTAAGAATTTGATTTGCTTAATGAGCATTGACTGTTTTAATTGTATACCTTGCTTGCTGTGTACTTGTATCCTTTCATATTTTCTGGTCATGAGCTGTACCCTGATGCTTTCACTCAATGTTGTGTTTAAACGTAAATGTAACTGATGTGTTTGGAGTTGTAATTAATCCACCTCATCGAGCTGTAGGAATTTTTTTCTCCTGTTGACCTTCTTCCATTTGTTTGTGGGACATTCTGGCATATATGTTTGATTGTGCTTGCTGAACTGTACTTCTCCTCTTTTGCTTTCCTGCCATGTCTTTCTCTCCCTCAGTCATTGCATACAGCAGATTCTAGAGAGTGTAAATCATTGTCATCTAAGTGGTATTGTCCATCGAGACTTGAAGGTTAGTCTGGCAGGTGGAATGATATCAAATCACGGCTTGACCAATTAACAACCACTTAAAAATTGTGGATGCTGTGCTCATTATAACTTCTTCTGGTCTGCATCTGGGGTTGTAAAGGGAGGAAATGCAAAAACAATGTGCATGTAGTGTCAGAGAGACATGCTCTAACTAGTGACTGTGAGGTTTGACTCCATAGGATGTTCAGAAGGAGAAGCCTGTAATTTAAGCTATTTGGTATCTGCTAAGCATTTTAGTATTCATCATTCAATTTGAATATAGGTATCCTCACAGAGTCAAACCCTCAGCCAACAATAGCAAACACCACTTCTGCTTTGAGATCACAGACCAAACAAGACAGGAAGAACACTGGCAGCGGAGAGAATTAAAAGACTAGGTTATCTCATTTTGCAGGCAACTTTTGATCTACAACTTCATTGGTGACAATAAAAATATTTAGCTTATCATTTATTCTCTAAATTGTACAAATCCAAAGCTGTCTTCCATGTCTTTAGCTTCCTTGGTCTCATTGCGAATGCAGAGTGTGTGTGAGCTCATAACTAACCCACACCCCCCTGGTGTTTGCATGTAGTCATTGCATTCAGCAGATCCTTGAGGCCGTTCTCCACTGCCACCAGATGGGAGTGGTCCACCGTGACTTAAAGGTGAGTAGATGCACTAGGGGGATTTTGAACACCAAATTCTTTTCTTCTTTTTTTTAAATCTAGAATTAATTTAAAAAAAAAAATAATTCAGGGACAATTCTCTGCCGGGATCTTTATGGTGATGATCCATGATATTTGATCAGGTCACTGAAGTTATAATTTCAACACTCATTGATCAGATAGTGTACTGTTAAAGCTACTTGGCTTCTGAGATTATTCACTAACGTATTTGTTGGAATTTATTTCTTTATTATATATATATATATATATATGTAAATAAAAAAAAATATTAATTTGCCCCATTTCTGACTGACAGTAATTTGTATTGACGTTTAGACCTTCAATTTAGACTCTTGCTTTTAGTTTCTAAATGAAAGATTGGCTAGTTATTATTATTATAATAATAATAATAATAATAATAATAATAATAATAATACAAATAAACCAGACTTGCTTCATAAAGTTTTGTGTAATAAGAAGTATAAAAAGCATATGCCAAGCATTAGTTTCCCATCCCCCGAAGCACTGAAGCCAAGAACCCAGGTCCTGAGCATTCATTTGCTAATCAAATGAGCCAGGTGCAGCTACAAGTGTAACCAGATTCTGACATACGATTGGTTATTGCTACAGAGTTACCATGGTACACACACAGGGATTGGGTGTAGTGGTGAAAATGGAAGTCTTTAGAGACAAAACATTGAAAGCAAAGAGAGGAATGTTGAAAATGTTACCTGTTGGTGTTATGTTTGCACAACATGTAACGTTTGAACCAGATTCGTTAAAAAGTCTCATAAATGCATCAGAATACAATTTTTTCCCCCCAAGATTTTGCCTGTCTTAGCCTTGTTAAACCTCCAAATCAGAGCACCCCCCCCCACTTCTCTCTCCTCTTTACACCCCTACTAGCTTCATTCATCTTCTTACCCGCTTATTCCCGAATCCGGGGTCACGGGGGTCTGCTGTGCCCATCCCAGCACACATAGGGCGAGAGGCGGGGGTACACCCTGGACGGGTCGCCAGTCCATCTCAGGGCCCCTACTAGCTTTATTCTACTTATTCCACAGACACACAATCTAATCAATGCTTGTAAGCACTGTTAAACTCAGGTGTTTGTGGTTTATTTGTTTAGCTCTTCTGAAATAGAAATAAAGATAATTATAGAGATAAGCACTCCGAATTCATTTGCATGCCAGTAGAACAGGTTATTGAAAGGCCATTTTTTGAGCTTGCATGTATATTTCTTGCACACTGTAATCAGCAAACGATCAGCAATAACAATCAAATTCATTGAACGGTGAAGTAAATGACATTGTTCTGCTCAGAATAGGACAAATAAGCTATTGTGATGTGGCACTGGTATTCATTGGTTAGTACTTACCCTTAATGAATACCAATGAATACAATGGGTGGCATTTGTACCTGGCCCTTCAGTGGAGTCTTACCCATCTTGCTACCACCATTACCCCATCACGATTATAGAAACCACCACTACTATACAAAAACACAATCTGACACAGTGCAGCATTACAGACAGAAACATTTCACATATTGATGAAGGAAAAACATTTTAATTAATGCAAGAAACCCCTTAAGATTGCTTATCTCACACTATAACCACAACTGTACCACAAGAAGATCTGAATCAATATTTATCTAATTAAATAATAAAAGTAATTAAACAAACTATAAAAAACATAAGCTGTAAGACAGTTACTATTGTCAACACTGGTCTGGCAGTAGTGAATAAACTGATTGAGACAAGCTTATTATTTTCGGGGGTATATAACCTTTCGTCAATTTCTCCTCTCCGTCCGACATTGTGGGTGCAAGAATACTAACTAACTGTACAGACATGTTTTGCTTGCTTTGTCTGTTTAACGGCTTTACTCTGGTCAACCAATTAGAGGACGGAAAAATCCAGCTAGCGGGCTTCGGGAGGTGGGTTTATGATTTATGATTTTTATGATTATTATTAGCAATCTGCTGCTGCGTATATAGTTTGTTACTTGTTATACACTTTACCTATTCTGAAGGGTTTAGGCAGATTACAATAACATGGCCGACCATAGAAACTGAATTCTGAATGGACAAAAAAAATCTACAATTCAAATACACATACAGTGCTACAAAATGAAAGGGCTAAACTGTTGGGAATAAATAAATGGATATTAAATTAATTTCATATTAAACCTAATAAGTGGATAGCAATAGGCCCCTTCTAGCATTGTGTAATATTTAAAATTAGTGAAAAGTGTGGGTTTTTAACACAGATGTGTTAGACACATGACATGATGTCATGGCGTGAATTTAATTAAAGAACGTTTAACTAAATTATGTTAAATTTAGGGCGGCGTGGTGGTGTAGTGGTTAGCATGGTCGCCTCCCAACAAGAAGGTCTCAGGTTTGATTCCGGACCTGGGGATCTTTCTGTGCATAGTTTGCATGTTCCCTCTTGCGTGGGTTTCCTCCGGGTACTCTGGTTTCTTCCCACAGTCCAAAAACATGTACAATAGGTCTATTGGTGGATCTAAATTGTCCATAGGAGTGAATGTTTGGTTGTGTATGTGTTGCCCGGCGATGGACTTGATGCCCGTCCAGGGTGTACGCCTGCCTCTCGCCCTATGTGAGCTGTAATAGGCACCAGCAGACCTGCGTGACCCCGAATTAGGGAATAAACAAGTAAGAAGATTAATGAATGAATGTTAAATGGGTGCAATTTAACACCTTTGTTAACTACAAAAACGAGCGTTTGTTACTTTAGTTTTTGAGATATTAAGTACTCTTTAAGCGTGAGACATCAGTCCCAAACGTTATATTGGACATGATCCATGTTTCAAATACTCAGATGGAGTTGTACACCCCTGCTCATCCTGCCTAGATAGATTTCTTTTGAATTGACGGGATTGTGAATTTCACTGGGAAGAACATAGAAAAAGCATGATGGAAAGATGCACGACTTCAGTTTCATAATGCCGTTTACTTCATTCACTGTAAAATATGATCCGATTCGGACTTATGACCAGTTTTAGACTGAGAAATCAGGGATAAAATAGGTATTCAAAAGTTCCATGACTAGCAATAACTGTGTTAACATTGTGTTAGCTTCTTATTAGCACCTTATTATTTGAATGGTTTGAATTAGCACCATTCATTCATTCATCCATCTTCTTACCCGCTTATTCCGCTTATTCCCTAATTCGGGGTCACAGGGGTCTGTTGGCCTATAGGGTGAGAGGCAGGGGGTGCACCCTGGATGGGTCACCAGTCCATCTCAGGGCAACACATAGACAAACAACCATTCACACACATTCACTCCTATGGGCAATTTACAATCACCAATCCACCTAATCTGCATGTTTTTGGACTGTAAGAGGAAACCGAAATACTCAGAGGAAACCTACACAAGTGCGGGGGAGAACATGCAAAGATCCCCGGCCCGGGACTCGAACCCGGAATCGGAGGCAACCGTGCTATCCACTACGCCACCGTGCCGCCCACCTTATTATTTTTGTTTGAAAATGAGCACCTTTTGCTAGTGGGTAATGTTACTAGATCTAGATTATCTATATATAATATCAGATCTAATTGAAAAATAGACAATCATTAGCACAGCTACTCAAATTGATTGTTTTATTACCCCATCACAGGGCCACTCACACTCACTTCTATGGGTCATTTAAAATCACCAGTCAACTTAACATACATGTTCTTGGACTGTTCGAGGAAACTGATTTAACCCACGCATGAACAAGTAGAACAACAAGTGCTTACCACTAAGCCACTGTACCCGCAAAAGGTTATTATTGAATTGTTTATTTATGATTAAAATCAATATAGTTGAATATGTGATTGTTTATTGTTGTTACACATTTGCACAACATTTGCAAAGATCCTGTATTATGTATACTGTATATTTATATTCCGTCTTAATTGTCTTTATGGGTTTTGCAAATTCTCTGTCTGGGAGACAGATCTATATATGATGATGAGTTATTAACTGTCAGAAAGTCCACATTATATGTGATTAACAATTACTCACCTCTATTAACTTGGCACCTATGCATAACCCCAAAGACAAGATCGTTTCTAACCTGGATCAAGGATTCCATAGCATTTTATGGTGGGTGGAAAGATAATTTATAGCCTAAAACCATTTATATTTCTATCTTTAATCATTTTTTGCTTTCATATTTAAAGCAAAGAATTCTGGATTCCATGAAGATTCTTGATCCAGGTCTTGTTAAATAGTGGTCCTTTATGTCTGGTTCCTAAAGTCAGTATCTTTTTCACATTTTAAGCCTGAGAATCTGCTTTTGGCCAGCAAACTGAAAGGCGCTGCAGTGAAATTGGCTGACTTTGGCTTGGCCATTGAGGTGCAGGGAGACCAGCAAGCATGGTTCGGTAGGTATAGATCACAATAAATGGCTGTTTTTATGTTTTGACTGTTTTTAGCATCTAGTACTACAAGAAGCATTAAAGTGAAGTGTAATGTAATCCCAAATTCTTTGACTATTTACCGTGCTAACCCGCTTTTGAATTAAAGAATATCCTAGCTGCCTTTGAAAAGCAAAAGGCATCAGGGGTTCACCCTGGGCAGATTGCGAGTTCATCACAGGACCACACACATGCTTACAGTCACTTCTATGGGCAATTTACATTTACCAATCAATATACATATTTTAAGACTGTGGGAGGAAACCGGAGTACCCGGAGTAAATCCACATAGAAAGGGAATCTTACTCGGGCGGCTGTGGGGCAACAGTGCTAACCACTAGGATCCAGTGCTGCCCCAGACATTTTATGTAAGATTTTAAAGAAGATTTAAGGAAGAATTGAATATTGACAGCATTTGGCAGACGTCCTTATAAAAAGCGACTTACAGTTATCCATTTTATACCACTGAGCTAATAGGGGTTAAGGGGCTTGCTCAGGGGCTCAGCAGTGACAACTGTAGTGCTGCTGGCAATCAAATCCTGATCTTCCAATTAGCAGTACTACCCTTTCATCCATTATAAGCATTAAATACACCACAGATGCTAAGACACTTAGTTTACAGTTATATAATTCTAATAATGCAAAAAGACAGCCTTTCTGTGAGGCACACAAAAAACTTTTTATTAAAAAAAAAAGGCTCTAGTAGACCCCATCTCCCAGAATTAGGTGGGTTGAAAGATAAATTAATTAGTAATAATTGTGTCCAAGTTGATTGCCAAGCTGATTGTCTCTGTGCTGGTATTATAACCCCCCCCCCACATCTCTTTAATATTCAGTGAGATGGCTACTAGATGTGTAGGATTAACCAAAAAAAAAACCAGTTTTTACATAGACTCTGTACAGTTTAATCTCTTTATCTTATTCTTTTCTCACATGACCCTTTATTTTTTTAGAAGACTTGCACATTAATAGATAACCGAAAATGACTTCATAGGAAAAAATTGTTCATCTTATTTGTCAATTCTGACTTTTTTTTCTTTCTCTGTTTATCCTAAAGGATTTGCTGGCACACCTGGTTACTTGTCTCCTGAGGTGTTGAGGAAGGAACCCTATGGAAAGCCAGTTGATATGTGGGCTTGTGGTATGTGCTTTACCTCAATTGTACTATCAATAAAATCCCCCACTGTTCCTTTTTTCAGGATACAGTGGTACCTTGATCTACGAGTTGGGGTTGAGCTCATAACTCAATCTGCTCACACATCAAATCAATGTTCCCCATTAAAAATACTATAAATGCCAGCAAGTATTTTTAGGTCACATGTTATTAAATAAAGAAAATACATTACTGGATAAAAACATAATAAAACAAGTATGTAAAGATTTACTAAGGTTTTATAGAGTGTACATACCTTGGAGATGAGACGATTTGAGCTAACAAAGATGCTTGCAGAGATGGAGGAGGATGGAAGACTCGTTTTTTGCTGTCACTAATGTACATTTTGTATAACTTAATTGCTACTATAGAATTTTTTTTTCTTTATTCTTTTTATTATTTTACAGTGAGCACAAGAAATCAGTGTTTACTAGTTGAACACATGCTCACTACGGTATCTAGAAGCGGTGTCTCTAGGTCGTACGTCAATATTTTTGCTTGTTTTAACAACAAAAAATTGACCGAGTGACTACTTGTATCTCGGCAAACTCATACATTAAGTCGCTCATAAGTCAAAGCACCACTGTAGTTTCCTAGGCAGGCAGAGTTTGACCCAAAGATTAGGTTAGAGAAAAGGCACTTTTCCTTTATCATTTTCCATAATCAAGAATTTGGGGGTCACAGTTTGTCTAACTGTTAGAGTTAACGCTAACTGTGTAATAAAGAAATTATCAATAAGGAAATGATGAGTACAATAAAAAACTTTTTGAACTGGAAAAAAAGGGAAACAGGATTAAACTTTACTAGGTCTGTTTCTGTCCGAATAGTTTTTAAATCTTATATATTTGACTGCATACTTGTCTATGTACAGAAGCAGACTTACCATTTTGCCAGCAGTAAATAACATTTTTAATCCAGCGCAGGAAGGAAGGGTAGAATAGAAACCGGTGGTTGGAGACCAGTATCTTTATCCTTCGCCACCAGATGTACTAAAATATGGGGATTTCTATGGGTCAGGGCTGTGCAGCACCTATTCTTTTTATTTATATGCGTATACAGATGTTTTACATTCTGATACATTTGATGGTTTACGTTCTTTGACCGTGTTCTTATAAAAGGACTTATCTCCATCTTATCTGCGAAAGACTAACAGCTTTTTTTTGGTTCCAGCCCCACAGGAGTCCCAACTGATGCTGTTTAGTTAATTAGTTCAACCTACTAACCACATTTGCCCTAGAAAAAAAAACTGTAAAAACTCTTGACTAATAGTCTGTCTTCAAGTGCTGGAAGAGTAGGATTAAAAAAAAAATAAAAATTTACATTAATTATAGAATATTAAAAGGATTAGTAGAGAAACAAATGCATTGAGTGAAAGTGGAGGTCAACTGTACAGATGGAAGTTAAGTAGAAAATTCATTCTACTTTTGTTGCCAACAGGAGTGATCCTTTACATCTTGCTGGTGGGTTACCCTCCATTCTGGGATGAGGATCAACATAGACTTTATCAGCAGATCAAGGCTGGGGCCTACGATGTGAGTTTTATACACACACCCAAAAATAATTTTTTTCATAAGGTTTCAGCTTTAGAGTATTTTGTCAAATAAGACCGAACTTGGCTTTGCCTTGCCCAACTTTCACTTTTTCTTTCAGTTCCTGTGTAAAGTTCCTCTTTTCATCTTGTAACTTTGTGGCTTTTTTTTTTTTCATTATTACACCATCAATAAAGTCCTTTCAGTTTTTGCTGGAAGAGCTTCCATTGCATCTGTCCCCTGTAGACTCCTTACATTATTATTAACATACTTTTTCATTCATAGTCAGTATCATTTTTGGGTTTGCTTGTGTTATGTGCAGTTTCCTTCTCCGGAGTGGGACACCGTAACCCCTGAGGCCAAAGATCTGATTAATAAGATGCTGACCATCAACCCTGCCAAACGCATTACTGCCGCAGAAGCACTCAAACATCCATGGATCTGTGTATGTATCATCTTGGGAATATTTCATTTATCTTTCTAATAAACACATAGTATAAATGGTTTTCATATTATTTATTAAGTAATACTCTTTAACCCCCCCCCCTTTTTTTTGTATTATTAATTGTTCTCTCTCTCGTGGTATATTTTAATTTTTATAAACTATGTACTTTTATTTTTCTTTCACTGTCATACCCATAATATAGCTCTATATTATAAAATCATCGATTATTACAGCTGCCTACATGCGCTATAAATAAACAATATCTAGCAATGTACTATCTATATATAGAAATGTTTTAGCTAATTCCTCTGTTTCTATAGCAACGCTCTACAGTGGCCTCAATGATGCACAGGCAGGAGACTGTGGAATGCCTGAAGAAGTTCAATGCCAGGAGAAAGCTAAAGGTGAGACCATCCAGAAAGGCTCACGCACACACACACACACACACACACACACACACACACACACACACACACACACACACACACACACACAAAACGCCATTGAACCCTGTGATATTTCCAGTTTCTTCAATGCAGCTGTAAAAATTATATAAAAATTTGCAAAATGACTTCACTTACAATGAATCATTGCCTCTCTGACTATTGTTACACACACACACACACACACACACACACACACACAGACATGACCTTAACCGTTTTAAAGTCTCACACACTCCTACGCTCTATTACACTCTTACAGGGTGCCATCCTGACCACCATGCTCGCCACAAAGACCTTCTCAAGTAAGAATCAACACTTCCTTTTCTTATTTCTCAAAATGTTTTTTTTTGTTTGCCAGTAGCAAAAATTAAACAGGTTCCCTAAATACAGGATAGTAAGTGAAACTTTTGTTCTTATTTTTAAAAATAGCTGTTGTGGAAAACGTTTGATATAAAAATGTTAGCAAAGCTAAAGAACACTATTATCCAGCTGAAGTATGCCCTAGTGTATCATTACTGTGTCTAACCGCTATAGGAAGAACCGTTAGCGGGGGAAGTAGTAGCGCAGTGGGTAAGGTGTTGGACTGCTAATTGGGAAGATAGGAATTAGATTCTCTGCAACACCAAATTCACTACTGCTGGATCCTTGAGTAAGGCCCTACAGCCACAACTGCTCAGTTGTATTCTTCTTGTCCTTGGTCTACTCCCGTTTCGACTTGGCTGGGTTTTACGGTGGATACCCTTCCTAATGCAACCTTCCCACTTATCCAGGCTTGGGACCGGCACTAAGGCTGCACCCTAATGGCTGGAATTTTATGGCCAATTTAGACTCCCCAATCCACCTAATGTACATGTTTTTGGACAGTGAGAGGAAACCGGATTACCCGGGGGAAAACCGATGCAGGCACGGGAAGAACATGCAAATTCCACACACAAAGACCCTAGACCCAGGAATTGAACCCGGAATCTTCTTGTTGTGAGGCAACCGTGTTAACCACTACGCCACCGCGCCGCACAACTGCTCAGTTGTATAAAGGAGATAAATGTAAGTTGCTCTGGATAAGGGCAACTACCAAATTCTGTAAATAGAAATTAGCATCAGCATTGGCATTATTTTACATTTACAATTACAGCATTTGGTAGACGCCCTTATCCAGAGCGACCTACAACTTAGCAATTAGGGTTTAAGAGCCTTGCTCAGGAGCCCACAGTGGGGTTGCTGGGAATCGAACCCTAATGTTTCTGGTATTAGCCCAGCGCTAAGCCATTACTTCCCCATAGCCCATTTTAGAGGCTATGAATTTGGCAAACGAAATAAAATTATAAAAAGAATTAAAAGGATTAATTAAGAATAATTTGTTCCTGGTTGGCATGGTTGACTCGCAGCAAGAAGATTCTAGGTTTGATTACTGGACAAAGTGTCTTTTGTCTTTGCCATTATGTCCAGCTATTGTTTATCAAGAAGATTCTAATCCTTACCCATTGTGTTGCTTATCAACCAAAGCTTGCTCTTAAAAGATCCCATGGTCTGATGAAAGATTTGTTTATAGTGAAAATGGTCAAAATCTATTCATTCATCTGGGTTTTTATCCTATTGATGTTAAAGGCGATTTCGAATAGCCACTTTGGGTTAAGCCTTGAAACTATGGAAATCGAGCTGCTAAATGTCGACTGTGTCCCACTGTCACTTGTCACATCATTTACTGATATGACTTTCTTTATTCTTTAAGTGAATAAATATTCATAGCGTACGGGGGGGCTTTTATGGTTTCTGTAAGTACTTACACTTTAACCACCTTGTGTGTGTGTGTGTGTGTGTGTGTGTGTGTGTGTGTGTGTGTGTGTGTGTGTGTGTGTGTGTGTGTGTGTG
>JAOTRA010000034.1:7958073-7981162 GCA_026260255.1 Pseudolaguvia tuberculata
CACTTTGAGATGGTGTATTAACGAGTGCAATTTGAGATGGTGTATTAACTAGTGCACTATGAGATGGTGTATTAACGGGTGCACTATGAGATGGTGTATTAACGAGAGCACTTTGAGATGGTGTATTAACGAGTGTACTATGAGATGGTGTATTAACGAGTGTACTATGAGATGGTGTAATAACTAGTGTACTATGAGATGGTGTAATAACCAGTGCACTATGAGATGGTGTAATAACCAGTGCACTATGAGATGGTGTATTAACCAGTGCACTGTGAGATGGCGGCATAACCAGTGTATTATAGGATGGCGTAATAACTAGTGCACTATGAGATGGTATAATAACCAGTACACCGTGAGATGGTGTAATAACCACTGCACTATGGAATGGTATAATGGTATTAACGAGTGCACTTTGAGATGGTGTATTAACTAGTGCACTATGAGATGGTGTACGAACGAGTGCACTATGAGATGGTGTACGAACGAGTGCACTATGAGATGGTGTACGAACGAGTGCACTATGAGATGGTGTACGAACGAGTGCACTATGAGATGGTGTAATAACGAGTGTACTATGAGATGGTGTAATAACGAGTGTACTATGAGATGGTGTAATAACGAATGTACTATGAGATGGTGTAATAACTAGTGTACTATGAGATGGTGTATTAACGAGTGTACTATTAGATGGTGTAATAACTAGTGCACTATGAGATGGTGTATTAACGAGTGCACTATGAGATGGTGTATTAACCACTGCACTATGGAATGGTATAATAACCAGTGCGCAGTGAGATGGTGTAATAACCAGTGCACTATGAGATGGAGTAATAACCCCTGCACTATGGAATGGTGTAATAACTAATAACTAGTGTACTATGACATGATTTAATAACCATTGAACTGTTAGGGTGTAATAATCAGTGCACTATGAAATGGAAATGGTGTAATAATCAATGATTTGTTAGGCTGTAATAACCAGTGCACTATGAGATGGCGTAATAACCAGTGCACTATGAGATGGTGTAATAACCAGTGCACTATGAGATGGAGTAATAACCACTGCACTATGGAATGGTGTAATAACCAGTGCACTATGAGATGGTGTAATAACTAATAACTAGTGTACTATGACATGATTTAATAACCATTGAACTGTTAGGGTGTAATAATCAGTGCACTATGAAATGGAAATGCACTGTGAAAAATAGTGTTCTACATTATTCCTTTATTATGCCCAAGTATTCTTCCAGCATGACAATACCCCTGTGCACCAATTCCCTAAACTTCTAAAAGACTTTTGTCTTGTTGTGGAATGAGAAAATCCTTAAAGCTAAACTAAATTAGTGAAACACTGACAGAATGTTAGTATAGGTTTAAATAAAAAAAAAAATCTGGAAAAGAATGTTATAAACACAAATGGATGGGATTTAGGGGTGCTTCTTTGGATATATGGCTGGTACTTCTATCAACAGTAACATGTATTGTCAAGGTATTGTCAATGCAAGTACTTGCTTGATAAAAAAAATGATGCAGTAATTGTATGTCTGTATATCTTGGTCTTAAGATCATAAAGATATACTTTATGCATGGACACATTGTGGTTTCACAAGACTAAAGGTGATGTAATAGAAATCATTTACAATTTTATAAATAATATCAACGAGATTTACCTTTTTGGTGACCATGTTCCCATGTTCATCTGTGTATTGCTCCTCAGTTACTTTGCAAGGAGAAATGTCTGGCAGTTCATCTCCCTAGTTTATAAAAAAACACCAAACATAAATGATACTAGATTGAATTTTATATATACGGTTGATGTATTTGAATCCACAGAATAAGTCACAGAATGTAAGGTAAATATCTTCTTGATAGATGTTGGAGTTTAACCCTTGCAAATGTTCTCAAATATATCCAACGTTATTCTTTATAAACCTTGTACAAGAATTTTATTAAATAGCAAGAACACCAGCTTATCTCCTGTAACTAAAAGCAAACCAGAATTAACGTACATGCCATAATTCGAATCGCATCAAATTTTAATACAAAAAATAGCCCATCCACATTTGCAGAGAACTATTTCCACTTCTATGAGCAACACAGGAGTCTAGTTATTATCACTGTTGCCTCACGACAGGTTTCATGTCTATTCAGGAGTTTTCATGGTTTTCTTTGGGTACTCCGGTTTTCTCCCACAGTCAAAAATGCGTGATTAATAATGTTAAATTGCCCATAGGAGTGAGTGTGTGTGTGTCACTGTGATAGACTGGCGACATGCCCAGGATGTACCCTTCCTGCCCTTTGACCTTGCAAAGATCTGGCATAGAAATCGGTATAGAAGTGAATATTTTTGCTTGTTAGTAAGACCTTAGATTATTCAAACCTAAGCAAATACCTGGATTATGACTCTACGTCGTACCACTCTGGTTGTCAGGATCTCTTCTTCTGAACTATCAGACAGCAAGCCTAGCTCCGCTGCTATTTCCTGAGAACCCGATATGTGTCATTGGTATGAGGACATACGTCTCTATATACCACACATACCATTTTACCACTTCAATGTCACACCACACCAGGCTTATGCACCCCATAACTATAGTTTGCAATTGCATTGTTTGCAATTCATAAATGGCTGCTTGCAATGAGCCTCAGTTATCAAGCTGACTTATAGACAGGGAGCTGCGGTATACAATTATGTTTTGTCTAACAGTTGCCAATACATAAAATGCCAAAAAGTAAATTAGTTAATAATAATAAATATATATAAAACAAAAGTTATTTAAACTAGAAAGTTGATAAATAAGGCTCATTTATTAAATTATTATTGTATCTGCTTTATTTAAATATAATAATACAAAAAAAACAAGTTAATACATTCCATGAAAACAGGGTGATTTTAGCTAGTTAAGCAGACACCAAAAGGCAGATAATTAAATTCAGAAGGTAGAGCTTTGTGGTGGCTCAACCCTTCCTACTCCAGGGACGCTGTATACTAGCTGACCATGTACTTCTACCCCTAACGTACTAAGATAAGGATATGCAAAGAAAAACCTTTCACTATATGTTGTACTCTGTATAATCATGTATTTCAAAAATGGAAATCCTTTCCCTTTCCTTTCCCTATTTACTATAAACTATAAATCTAGAGACTTCATTTTAGAGGTACAAAAAGAATTTTCTTAATTCTCTGGAAATCTGTATACATAGTTTTCCAAAAGGTTTGTATCTTAATACAACTTTTTAAATCAGAATCAGAAAGCTTTTTATTGAATTTGTTTGGTTTCACAAACTTCCAGTACAATTTCATTAGACTGTCTGCTCTTAAACAGTAGCCTGATTAGCATATCAGCCTAATTTTCAACTATCATAGTTCAAACAGCTAGTCACAGGTTTCCCCCTGCTAAGATGGCAATGCTGTTTTTGAAGAGGGTTTACTATTCCAATGAACGTTCTAAAAGATGCAATGTACACAGAGTACCCAAATAATTTCTGTTTCTATTTGTTCTTTAAAATGGTTTTTACCCTTCCTTCGGATATTTCCATGCAAACTCCCTGTGTTAAAACCACTGCGGAAAAGAAATTTACTTGTAAATAAAAAGCTGCAATCTATCAGTGGCCTATATATTGTATCTCATAGGAACGTGATCTGTATTGAGTATCCACCACCATGCCAACTCTGATATCAAACGTAGGCATGCAAATATAAAAAGAAAAAAATGTGCAAGTCAGTATGTTGAAATTCAAACATGGCACAGCAACTGGCAACCAAACTTTAGTTCTATGCTCCAAAGCTTACCCTTCCTAGAGAATCATTGTCTTCATCATATTGGCCTTCTTGTCTTGGTTGTAGCTCTTCAGGGTAAAAGTGTTTATCTACATATCCATAAGAGTACGCTAACTCTTCATCATGATCACATTCATCCTCTGGTTCAAGAACAATGGGCAAATCAATTTCCTCACTTCCCCAGGATACAGGGCGTGGGCTATCTTGACTGTCTGCTTCAGACTTTTCTGATATTTTAGGCATAACCGATAAATAGTCAAAGACTGGCGTGTTTGGTAAAAACGGGGTTTCTTCACCAAGGTAAAAGGTTGGTGAATCTAAGTTTTCTACTGATTTAATTTCAGGTTCAGATACATCTGAAAATGTTTGCTGACAATCAAAGAACTCAATATCTGACTCTAAACTATCTGCCTGAACAGGCTTAGGCTTGGCTTTTTTCAGATCATCAGCCATCTTTCTTTCATCTGTAGATTGAGATATCTCAGATGAAATTGGTGCCAAAGCAATTTTCATGGGAAATTTTTCACCAGATACTAATTCTGCGTCATCTGGACTAATTACAGATGCATGTCTCTCAATTGCAGGAACTACATGATGAACAGTCTCAATAATTTCTTTCTCAACTGACAACTGTGGATAATTAGATAGCTCTTGGTTGGAATGGATTTCATTTGAAACAGGTCTCACAGAACTAGTGGGTTGCACTCTACTGCCTACAAATGGTGATCTCACATCTCTGCAATCAGAGAAGTGAGAACTTAAAACGGACAAATTAGTAGTTACCGTCCTGTGAGAATATTGGTGATTAAAGTGGAAGGTTGGAGAGAACTGATAAAATGCAGATGTTTCCTTTGGCTGCTCTTCAGGTATAAAATGTAGTATGTGTGGATCCCTTTCACTTGGTTGTATGTTACCTTCACTGGGCATAGCAGATTCTGAATTTTGTTCTAATATAAGCAGACTGGTGCTTTGGTTTTGGACTTGTAAGAATTCTTCCTCACTATAATCATATTTTCTTTCTCTATTCTGTCTTTCCATCTGAATATCCTTTTTTGAAACTTTATACTGCAGATCCTGAAAAGGAGGATGAGTATGAATTCAGACATGTACTTTGCTTCAAAAGTTGAATCAGATTCATGCAGACATATGGCTTTTGCATGATTATTGCATTAGGTATTGTCCAACACCTGTTTAACCACTGAGAATTATTTCACAATTAATCGTGCAGATCTTAGACATGTTAGATGGCATTCACAGAATTAACATCACAAAATCTTAAGGCTTTTGAGGGAAAATTTCCATTTTGGGTAAATTGTTAGTGGATCAAAAAGAATCTTTCTGTCATGAAACAAACACTGCAACTGAACTAAGATGACATGCTAAACTGCTTACCCTTGTTTCAAAATCCTGCTGGGCTATTTCAGTTGACGGGCAGTTGTCAGATCTTTCTTCAAGACCTTGCTCGTGATGAAGCTCCAAATCCTGTTTAGCTATCCTAATTCTTGGATGATCTTCCATGATGCTTAAAATACTTTTAACATTTTCAAAACATCCAGACATTTCCTCTACTTTTTCAATCACTGGAAGGGTTTCCTCTTTGGTTTCGCAAATTCTTTCCTCTTGTCCTGGCTCTGAAACAAATTCATGCCAAGGCAATTTTCTGCTACCACTATTTAGTACAACATCTACATTGTACTGGCTGTGCTTCACTGTTGTCATGTCTGATTCTGAAATGACCTCAATTTCTGACTTATATTTTTCATCTGTAAAAACAGCAAGTGATGGAACATTACTTGCACCTTGTGACTGGTTATCTGGAATGAAGATTTCGTTCTGTGTTTGAGATGTTAATGACTCAGGGGACTCTGGGCGACAATCAATGTCAAATATCATAGAGTCAGGTGTAATAGATACAGTGGGTTCAGTTTCTCCGAGTGCTTCAAGGGATGGATATCTGCATGTAGAATTAATGGAAAATGTGGGGGATGATAATGATCTTGAACTGCATTCTGACAGTTCATAACCAGGTGATTCTGACCGTTGTTTAGTATCTGGCCAAAGTGAGCATTCGAACGATAACATAGCAGATGCTGTTATTAAATTTGTCCCTAACAAATGAACATTATGTTCATAGGAAACTGGTGAATGTGCTAGAAATTCAGGAATCGGAGAGTCCGGAGAAAGCCTTCGATATTCATTTATGGAAGACACAGACTCTGGGGAAAGGGGTCGGGTTTCATGCTGAAAAAACATTGTATAAGGTAATAGACACGTGTATTCAGGTATGGGTGAATCAGAGGTGAGAGGTTTGAATTCATTCACAGATCCAATAGACTCTGGTGATGAAGCTCTAAGGTCATCTGAAATGACCAGACAATCATGCCCCTCAGGTATGAAACAAGTTGCAGTATGAGTACAGTTCTCTTCAGAAAATCTTCCATTATATTCCATTGGCTGATTTAAAGAGTCTGCTATTTGATTTTCAGAAACAGGTTCAGTCAAATTCTTGTGGGCTTGTATAGAAATTTGAGGAGTCTCTTGAGTAAGAGCTGGTGTCTCATTACTACTTTTGTCAGTGAGGACGTTAGACTTCATTATGCAAGTATGAACGATTTCCATTCTGCAGCTAGTATATTCGAACACACCGGTTTTGTAACTAAATGTTTCACCTTTGTAATGTTGGTCATATATATGAGAAATAAGGTTTAAAGGAATAGTTTTGTATACAAGTCTGTATTCAGGAACCATTTGAATGGTCTCTTGAAATTGTGGATATGATGAGTCAGTTAAGAGTGGCCTGTTAGTGTCTTCTGATACTGCTAGATTAGATGAAGCTGATGCATTATCAAAAGCCATATATGTGGAATTATTAAATTCATAATCTTCTGAATACTGAGGTACTGGTGAATATGGAGATAGTGGTCGGTCTGCATTAACTGAATCTGGTGACAATCCTCTAATCTCTGATGCAGTCACTAATTCATATTCTATCGAATTAGAATATACTGATTCAGGTGAACATGATCTATATCCAGAAACTGGCAAAGTACTTTCAAGAAAAACTGGTCTAAATGCTTGGATAGGAGAGTCAGACGATAGTGGTGCATTTTTATCTACTGATACCATTGAGTCAGGAGAAGACGGTCTCTGATTAGAATCTGCATTACTGAGAATATTAATTGCATAATCTACATCTGAAGCCAGAGACTCGGTGGAAGATGATCTATATCCTCTTACCAACACTAAATCATCCAACATTGTTGAGAACTGTGGTATTGGTGAATCTATCGACAGTGGTATACACGAATCAGGTAACCCTGGGATTTGATCAACATTAAACACGTCTGCTGAAACTGTGTCATTGTCTAGTGAATTGGAACACACTGATACAGGTGAACATGATGTAAAGCCAGAAATTGGAAAACTAATTGGAATAAACTGCCTAAACTGCTGAACAGGCAAGTCAGGAGACAGTGATCTGTTTTCATCTGCTGATTTAATGCAATCAGGTGATGATGACCTAGAAACTGTCATGGTGAATACGTTTAACTCATATTCATCATGAACTTCATCATCATTTTTATCTGAAACCACAGACTCAGGAGAACATAATCTAGGTCTTGGTACTGGCATGAACTCACTAAACATGGCTGAGTACTGTGGTATTGGAGAATCAGGAGACAGTGGTCTACATGAACTAACTGAATCTGGTGAAGACCCTCTAATGTCTGCTTGTAAGGTCATAGATTCAGGTGACCTAATTCTGTACTCTGGGATGGAGTCAGGGCTGAGAGGTCTAGCTTCAAATGTGGATTGAATTGAGTCAGGTGACTCAGGCCTTTCCTCAATCTGAAACATTTCTTCAGCAAATGATTCATTTTCTAGTGAACTTGAAACTATTGATTCAGGTGAACATGATCTATATCCAGAAACTGAGAACCCACTCTCAGAAAAAAATGGTCTGAACTGCTGTATAGGTGAATCAGGTGACAGTGATCTATTTTCATCTGCTGATTTCATGGAACCAGGTGATAATGCTCTAGATAATGGGTGAGTAACAACATTTAACTCATAATTATCATCATCATTTGCATCTGATGCCACAGACACAGGAGAGGACATCCTATGTTCAATTAACTGACAGAACAAACCCGAGTACTGTGGTACGGGTGAATCAGGAGTTAGTGATCTGCATGCACTAACTGAATCTGGTGAAGATCCTCTGTCTAATGGCGAGGTCATATTTTGTGGAGACATGGGTCTGTACTCTGGGATGGAGTCAGGACTAAGGGATCTAGCCTCAAATTCTGACTGAAAGGAGTCAGGTGAATCTGGTCTTTGTAAGACAGTAAATATGTCCATAGATGATGATTCATTTTCTATTGAATTTGAATAAACTGAATCAGGTGTGCATGACTTATACTCCAAATTACCAGATGTACATTCAAGAAACAAAGGTCTAAAATCAGGTATGGGTGAATCAGGGGGTAAATGCTCAACAGCAGTTAAAGATTCAAGTGAGGTTCTATATTCAGAATTTACTGACAAAATATTCAACTCAGAATCTGATTCTGATGCTAAAGACTCAAGTGAGGAAGATCTACATTCCGCAATTGGAAAAACTTCACAGAACGCTGCTGAATACTGTGGTATTGGAGAATCAGGAGACAGTGGTCTACATGCACTAATTGAATTCGGCGAAGACCCTCTAATTTCTGTTGCTACATTCATTGAGTCCTTTAACATAAATTCTGCTCTTTGTTCGATGAAGTGTTCTTCAGTAAAAGTTTCATTTTCTATTGAATTAGAGTATAATGATTGAGGTGAATATGATTTGTACCCAGAAACTGGTAAACTGTCCTCTACAATAAATGGTTGAAAGTGCAGAATTGGTGAATCTGGTGACAATGGTCTATGTCTATCTGCTGAGTCCAAAGAAAAAGATGATGATGCTCTAGATAGCGTCTGAACAATAGCATGTAAGTCATCGTTTTCATCATAATCTTTTTTAGAAGCCACAGACTCTGGAGAACATGATCTATGTCCTACTACAGACATTGACTGACAGAAAAAAACGGAGTACTGTGGTATTGGTGAATCCGGAGATAGCGGTCTATATGCATTAACTGACTCTGGTGAAGATCCTCTGTCTAATATCACAATACATTCTGGAGACAATGGTCTGTACTCTGGGATGGAGTCAGGGCTAAGGGGTCTAGCTTCAAAATCTGACTGAACTGATTCGGGTGACTCTGGTCTTTGCTGAATAGTAAGCAATTCTTCAAAAAATGATTCATTTTCTATTGAACTTGATACTATTGATTCAGGTGAACATGATCTATATCCAAAAACTGACAAATCACTCTCAGAAAAAAATGGTCTGTACTGCTGTATAGGTGAATCAGGTGACAGCGATCTATATCTGTCTGATGATTTCATGGAACCAGGTGATGATGCTCTAGATACTGTGTCAGTAACAACATTTAACTCATAATCATCATCTTCATTATTTGTGTCTGATACCACAGATGCAGGAGAGGACATTCTATGGTCTATTAACTGACAGAAAAAACCTAAATACTGTGGTACTGGTGAATCTGGAGATAGCGGTCTATAGGTATTAACTGACTCTGGTGAAGATCCTCTATTGTCTGTTGCTATGTCCATTGATTCATTTAAAATAAACTCTGCTCTTTGTTCAATGACCAGGTGTTCTTCAGTAAAAGTTTCACTTTCTATTGAATTAGAATATAACGATTGAGGTGAATATGATTTGCACCCAGAAACTGGTAAACTGAGTCCTGGAATAAATGGTTGAAAGTGCAGTACTGGTGAATCTGGCGACAACGGCCTATGTCTGTCTGCTAATTCTATGGAAATAGATGATGATGCTCTAGATACAATAGCATTTAACTCATATTCATCATCTTCATCATAGTCTGTTTTGGAAGCCACAGACTCTGGAGAACATGATCTAAGTCCTACTACTGACATTGACTGACAGAAAAAAACGGAGTACTGTGGTATTGGTGAATCCGGCGATAGCGGTCTATATGCGTTAACTGACTCTGGTGAAGATACTTGGTCTAATAATATCATCATACATTCTGGAGACAATGGTCTGTACTCTGGGATGGAGTCAGGGCTCAGGGGTCTAGCTTCAAATTCTGATGGAATTGATTCAGGTGACTCTGGCCTTTGCTGAATGGTAAGCAATTCTTCAGCAAATGATTCATTTTCTGTTGAACTTGAAACTACTGATTCAGGTGAACCTGATCTATATCCAGAAACTGAGAACCCATTCTCAGAGAAAAATGGTCTGAACTGCTGTATAGGTGAATCAGGTGACACTGGTCTATTTTTATCTGCTGATTTCATAGAACCAGGTGACGATGCTCTAGATACTGTGTGAGTAACAACATTTAACTCATAATTATCATCATCATTTGCATCTGATGCCACAGACACAGGAGAGGACATTCTATGTTCGATTAACTGAC
The DNA here is from genome assembly GCA_026260255.1 of Pseudolaguvia tuberculata. NCBI lineage: Eukaryota > Metazoa > Chordata > Actinopteri > Siluriformes > Sisoridae > Pseudolaguvia > Pseudolaguvia tuberculata. The sequence continues at coordinate 7,968,361 of JAOTRA010000034.1, forward strand.
AGAACAAACCCGAGTACTGTGGTACTGGTGAATCTGGAGTTAGTGGTTTACATGCACTTACTGAATCTGGTGACGATCCTCTGTCTAATGGTAACAACATATATTTTGGAGACATGGGTCTGTACTCTGGGATGGAGTCAGGGCTAAGGGATCTAGCTTCAAATTTTGACTGAAAAGAGTCAGGTGACTCTGGTCTTTGTAAGATAGTGAACAGGTCTATAAACTCATTATCTACTGAGTTTGAATATACTGAATCAGGTGAGCATGACCTGTACTCAAAATCGTCACGCGTACATTCAAGAAGCAAAGATCTAAAATCAGGTACAGGTGAATCTGGGGATAAATGATCAATAGCAGCTAAAGATTCAAGTGAAGTTCTATAATCAGAATTTACTGACAAAATATTTAATTCAGAATCTGATGCTAAAGACTCAAGTGAGGAGGATCTATATCCTGTTATTGGCACTATTTCACAAAACATTGCCAAGTACTGTGGTACTGGAGAATCAGGAGACAATGGTATATATGCACTAATTGAATCTGGTGAAGATCCTCTGTCTAATGGCTGGATCATACATTCTGGAGTCATCGGTCTGTACTCTGGAATGGAGTCAGGGCTAATGGGTCTAGATTCAAATTCTGACTTAACTGATTCAGGTGACTCAGGCCTTTCCTCAATTTGAAACATTTCTTCAACAATTGATTCATTTTCTATTGAACTTGAAACTATTGATTCAGGTGAACCTGATCTATATCCAGTAACTGAGAACCCACTCTCAGAAAAAAATGGTCTGAACTGCTGTATAGGTGAATCAGGTGACAGTGATCTATTTTCATCTGCTGCTTTTATAGAACCAGGTGACGATACTCTAGATACTGGGTGAGTAACAACATTTAACTCATAATTATTGTCTTCATCATTTGTATCTGATACCACAGACACAGGAGAGGACATTCTATGTTCGATTAACTGACAGAACAAACCCGAGTACTGTGGTACTGGTGAATCTGGAGATAATGGTCTACATGCGCTAGTTGATTCAGGTGATGATCCTCTAATGTCTGATGTTAAGGTTATAGATTCTAGGGACATTGGTCTGTCCTCTGGGATGGATTCAGAACTAAAGGATCTAGCTTGAAATGACTCAGATGGTTCTGTGTTTTGTTCCTTGACAAACAATCCTTTAGCAAATGTTTCATTTTCTTTTTCATTTGATTTGAGCAAACTTGATCTATATCCAGAATCTAATGAACTAGACTCTGAACAAAATGGTCTTTCTTGCTGTATAGATAAGATAGATGATAATTGTGTGTTCGTTTTTACACTATACTGCAAAAATGTGGTGTCAGGGCAGAATGTTTTACCTTTGTATTGGGTATCATTTACTTTACTTATAAGGTTATGATACTCTCTCTTATTTTTCGCAACTTCACTTTTTTTGACATGCCCTATTACACTAGGCCTAGCTTCTCGCAACCCAGAAATATCTGTTTTTTTAGTAGATTCAGAGTCACTTGGATTGGTACTCAATGACATATCTAAACTACAGTCTTGTATCAACATAGATTCAACCTGTTCATGTGGCTGAGCACTATCTTTATCTTGTGTTGTTTTTTTCAATATTTTTTTAACCTTTCGATTTTTTTTATCTTTTATTTTAGTAGATAATTGAACAATCTGTGGTTTTGTGATATTTTCCAAGGCATATTCAGAGGAAATTAACTTATTTTCTGATTTAGATTTTGCTGTTTGTGTGCTTACAAGTTCATTGCAATCAGAAAATAACAGGTTATCTAAAGTATTATTCTTATTATTTAAACAGCTATCAAAAACCTCAGATTGCTGCTGGCTTTGCAAGTGATTCATTCTATCTTCATTTAAAGAAATATTGGGTATTATATCATCTGCTGAATGTGGACTAGCTATATTTAGAGATGACACTGAATCTGGTGAAGATGGCCGATTCTCAAACAGTAATGTGGGCGAGATCAGATTCTCTCTGTCTGAAACATCTGACTCATTTGATTCAGAGTGACATCGGAAAGCTGTATACAATGTACCGACTTGTAAAGAAAAGCTTGGGATTGGGGAATCAGGTGAAAGTGGTATGTGTTCAGTTACAGATGACAATGAATCAGGTGACAAAGGTCGATACTCCTCTAAAAATTCAATAGGTGAAATCACCTCAAATTTTTTGGCTAAAAAGCCACATTCTGGTACATGTATGATTTCAATGGCATTGTGAACAAAGTTAGGTATAGGTGAATCAGAAGAAAGGCATTTACATTCATTGACTGATGCTGCTGATTCAGGAGATGATGGTCGATTTTCAGACAACCATTCTGACAACTCATACTCCAAATCTGACCCCTCAGATTGAGGCAATGCTGATATAAAGCCCATTGTTTGTGTAAAATTGTTGTATACTTCTGGTGTAAAACTGGGGATTGGTGAATCATAAGAAAGTGATCGATACTCATTTAATGATACTGTTGATTTACAACCAGGTGATCTATCTACCAACATATCAGAAGTCCAAAAGCATTGTTCAAAGTCCTGGGGAGTCACAGGGTATAATTCTCTGTCTACAGTGTCTGTGGTATAGGACCCAGGTGAAAAAGATCCTATTGATTCCGGTGTAATGGATCTACATTCTGTCCATGATGCTGGTGAAATTGGTCTACTTATTTCATCACTTACAAAAGAGATTTGTGGACTGAATTGAGCATTTGACTCAAAAGAATACAACTGATTTGAAATCTCAGGTATATCCTTTTGTGGAGTAATGTTTGGTTGTGTGTATTTGCAAACTGGTGGTAGCGGAGAATATGGTCTAAAATCAGGGATAGGAGAATCAGGATAAAGTAGATTTTGTTCAACACTAGATGCTACAGATTCACATGAGTACGTGGCAAACGTATCTGTTTGCATACATGAATCAAGGGAACCTAATCTGTACTCAAATGGAATCGGTGAGTCTGGTGGTAATGAAACATTAGATTCAGGTGATAAAGATCTACATTCATTGATATATATTTCCAAGTCATTGTTATATTCAGAAAGTGGTGATGATGATCTGCATATAGCTAAAGATATTAAATCATCTTGAATTGAATTGAATTGAATGGAAGGTCTATCATTTGAAACTGGTAGAAATGAAACATTGGAATTTTTGGTTTCATACTCTGAGTTTGTTGCCCTCACAGACTCTGACTCATCTATAATAGGATTTGATAAAGAGTTTGCTTGCCCAGTCGCTGAGTCAAATGACATCTCAGAAATTATGGAGTCAGTATTACTTGCTGCAGTGTCACCCTCATGCCAAGGTAACAGTTGTTTTGGGGTTAAACTATAAACTGTCGTATCCTTGGTGAAATGAATTGTGTTGGTTGTTTCTATGGATTGGATAACAGCTTTGTAATTTTCTTCTGCAGACTCAAAAGTGACTTCATCAACAACTTTATCCTCTTTGTTTATAGCGAAGTCCTCATGTGCAGCTGACTCAGAACTCCCTTTTACTATGCTTACATCCGTGTCAAGAGTCTTTTCCTCAATGTGATCTTTACCAAAGAGGGTTCTATAGAATTTTGCCGAAATCTCTTCCACATGCTGCCTCATGTATTCATCACTTGGCTTTGGGTTACTCAGTTGTTCATACACATATTTCTCCTTAACTTTGAGGCTTGGTATTTCCATCGGACATAATAGATTTTCTGTTTCGTATGAATAAGGTGATGAAGTAACAGTGTCAGAAACTGTTTTGTCTGATGACTGAAAGAATTGAAGTGATTTACTATCTGCATAATGGAATGCATAATCCTCAGGTGCTTGTTTGATCTCCACAGCAATCTCACTGAAATCTGCCTCACTATGCTCTGACTCCAACAAGGTTTCTTCAAAATCTGTCATGATTTCTTTTTGCTTTTCTTTGCAGTTCCTTGGTAATTTATTGGCTACATTGCTCTCTCCTATATTTATATTAACAGATTGACCCCCAGCTGCTCCTGACTCTTGCGTAGGCTCATCAGAGATGGGATTCAAGTGCTGTGGTGGTAGCTTGAAAACAGCTTGCTCTTTGTAAACAGGCCCATATTGTTGAGACTGGAGCCTCCATGGTGCAGTTGTGTACAGGGTAAAGAAAGGACTTACTTTTTTGACTGTCCCAGGGAATTGTTGTCTAAGACCAATCATCTCAAAGCCAGACTGGGTTAAGCCTTCAGCCGTCCTGTGAAAATATGATTTTTAATAAACTAGTATTAAATCTATTGGTTTAATTAATTATTGGGTGTTTCTTAGCCATATGACTCACTCTTCAGCTATATTTGTCTGCAGCTGTAACTTTTCTTTTTGGGTATCATTGAGTGAAGATACACTAGAAGAAAGATCCTCAAGAGATACTAATGGAGGTTGAAGGCCAGACTTCATTTCCATTCCTGAAATCAGCTCTGTGTGGCGGACAGGCCTAGGGCTGCCAATGTCCTCATGAAGAGCTGAGAAATCTGGAGGGGATATACCGTTGTAATCCTTATTTATGCATAAAACTGTAAGATGGTATTTAGTAAATATTTCCTTATGTTAAGATGAGTTATAATGGCAATTATATTGTTTAATCCAGTGGTGAGCAAACTTGCCTCAAGGGCTACACTACACTGACAGAACGGTCAGGCTTACTAGCAGATAAACTAAGACTAGAAAATAACTAAAATAAATAATAAAGTGTATAATAAAAATTGTGATTTTCTTAAATTCCAATTGTGTGTCTTTTAAGCTTATTAGGGGCAATTTCATTAACGGATCATTGGTATTTGTCAGTTAAATAAAATCTGTGGCTTGCTTTGTTCAGACACAAACACAAACAACAACAGCATCTTCTCTGCCACCTGCTGAATGATTGAAATATTGGTTTAATTTAGTAAAGCATAAAACTCAAAATCATGGGTCACCAGACTCAGAACGCAAAGGTCGTGGTCCAGCAAAGTCAATTGATTTGCATGGAATTGTTTATTAAAGACAAGATAAATGCTGTATTAGCCAATTTTGCAGAAGCTCCACAGCAGCATTAAACATCCCAACATCGTACGAGGCTGTAGTTTGTTCACCAGTGGACAAAATGTATATTATTTTAGCCTCCTTATATTATAAATAAAAATTTCATTTATTTGGATTTACCTTCACTGTGGTCCAGTGTTATGGACTGCTCCATTTCTGCATAGGTATGTGATGAGTGGTCCTGAGCAGACTTTATGATCTTTGTTTTGATAAGATGTACGATATCCATACGATTAATCTTTGTGAGCTTTGAGATCAAAATGCTTTCTGTGGATTCAACACATTAAATATGCATTTGTTTAAACCAGAGGTAGGTACTGGAAGGCCAGTTGTCCTGCAGAGTTTAACTTCAACTTGCCTCAACACACCTACCTGTAAGTCTCAAGTATACCAAAGCAAGATATTGATTAGTTGTGGCAGGTGAATTTGATTAGGGTTGGAGATAAACTCTGCAGGACACTGACACTTCAGGACCAAGATTGGCCAGACCAAATTTAAACCTCATATTCATTCATTCATTCATTCATTCATTCATTCATTCATTCATCCTCTTACCCGCTTATTCCCTATCCCAGCCCATAGGGCAAGAGCTGGGGGTACACCCTGGACGGGTCGCCAGTCCTATGGACAATTTATAATCACCAATTGACCTAATCTGCATGTTTTTGGACTGTGGGAGGAAACCGTAGTACCCACGCAAGCGCAGGGAGAACATGCAAACACCCATGGTCGAGCCCGTGACCTTCTTATTGTGAGGTGACCGTGCTATCTACTGCACCAGCGTGCCGAAAGCTTATAAACATACATTTTTTCATTTCAACATAAATATCAAGCTACAAATTACTTTTATTTAATTTTATATAATGTATGAAATTAAAACTGATGTTTAATTAATTTTAATAAAAAAGTGATGAATAATCCTACCAGCAGCATCTGTCCCCTCTCTTTTTGTCCAAAGCCTTAGAAGTGCATGACTTTGGTCTTGTAATGAGTTTGGATTCTCTAATCTTATCTGGCTGACCTGTTCTTCATCAAAGTCAAGCTCACGAGCAAGCTCTATATAAACAATAAAGAACACAGCAATGTTCAAAAGAACAGACAAATAGATCTACAAATAATATTGTTAGACACATAAACAGGAAAAAAATTACTGATGTAATACATACATAAAATGCATACAAGATTACTTAATACAAAGCCACAAATCTTTTTGTAGGGCAAGTAGTAGTCGCATCATAACACACGTGTGATCTTGCAATTGCAACATTTGCAATTAATCTTTGATAGTTTTACCTGTCCAGCTAAAACCAAGATGATCAGCCATTACAGCTAATCGTCCTTCCTTCCTGTCAAGCTCTTCCTGTGGATCCGCTGCAAATGCCATGGTCAAGACACATAAAATGCCAGAACCATTATATACACATATTTATATATAAATATTTATATATAAATTGAAAAGAAATTCTCCCTATCATTTAGTAATTAGTAATGACAAAGGTTATTGCTTAACCATTATTAATGCACACAAAATATAAATAAAATGCAGGGAGGTAACAAAAAATAGATGTGTTGCCCGAATTGATTTTATACTGAGGAAGCTTCTACTAGGGTAACGTAATATATAACCTACTGGTCCAAAATCATCCATAATTGAGATGATCATTTTTTGTCACCCATCTGTATATTATCACTGGCTTTCTCTTGTTTTTAAACATTTTTACTTTTTGTATTAAATGTGTTTGAATTATGTTTGAATTAGTTAGTTTATATCTGGTTATTCTGGCTTCCCAGTGCGCATTTTATTATTAGGCACATACTCTAGAAATACTATATCATTCTTTTTAATATATTTTAATAACGGATTATGTTAGGTTATGGAATTATGTACAGAAAAATTATTCTATATGTGTATTTGTAAATGTATAGATAAATAGCAAACAGCCATTCAAGTATACTCCAGTGATTAACTCTTTAAGACAAACATTATCTTTAAAAAAAAACTATTAATCAAATCATTTATGACAATAATCTAGCACATCCACAAGAAAAGAGACAAATACAAACACAATTCAAACATCACAGAAGCACCAGAAAGAGTTGAAGCATTAGCTAAAAGACAGCAGCACCTTCATTGCTAATGTGCTGAGGCAGATGAGAAATAGAGAATGGGCCCCTAATGATGGGGATACCTTGACTTTGGACTTGGGCTTTATCAGCAGGAATTCTTTCCATCTGCGTCTCAACAGGGTCGTCCCATCGAGGCCTAATGACCAATGGGTCCTCAGGAAGAGGCATCTGCATGTCAGGGAAAGGCTCACTTTCTATTACCGAGACATCTATGGTGCTACTATCATCATCCGACATGGCTGCCTCCTCTTTCTCTTTTTCTGCTTGAGCCAACCTCTCCACTAGTTTAGCTGCCTCATCACTAATCTCCTCAAAAAAATCATCAGGCTTCGTGCACCTCTCAGATAGCTGCTCTTTTTTGCCAGTTGTAGTGGATTGAGTTGGTTGACCAGGCTGTCCCCTGACAGGTAGCTTTGATGGTAATGTCTTATATTTGTTAGGCAACTCAGTACCTGCTGAACGACCCTGGTCCTTTTTTGCTGGTTTCTTTGTAGAATCATTTTCACAGAAGCTCTTGGATTTGATAGACCTTGTCACTCTGGAGCTTACAGAGGGACCTGTGTCTGTCTCAGATGTTCTTCTTGTTTCTGGTTTTACAAGCAATTTAGACTTTTTTTCCTTGGGATTTTTTTTCGAATCTTTTTCTGTCTCTGATTTGTGGGAAACAGCTTTTATGGGAATTCTTGATTTTGGCTTCTCCTGCTCTTTAGAGAAGGATAACTTTTTGGGAGTTGATGTAGTATAACCTTTTAAGTCAGGCTTTGTTTTTGTTTTTGTTTTTATTTTGGAAGACTGGGGTAACTTTTCAGGGGCTTTGGGTAATTCTATCACTGAACGCTCATCCTCTGGAGAGGAATCTGAGGACTCTTGGTCCTGCTGAGAATAAACTGATCGAGTTACTGTTGATACTGCTGTCTGAACATCAGTTATGACACTGTCTGAAGAACCAAGATCCTGCCCTAAAGAACTATTTTCAGCTAGTGTGTCTATTTTTACTTCTGCAATGCATTTTTCACTCGTTGGGTGTGAGGCATTCATCTTAGAAGTTATACCCAACTGAATATTCTCAGGCATGGAGTGAGGGGATAAGTCTGTAGCTTCTTTTAAACGTTCCTCACCACCTTCTGGTTTCATGTGCACAAGAGGGTTTATTGGAACATCTCTTTCAGCAACAGGCTCTTCTATAATATCTTCTACAAGTACCTCTTCAATTGGCTGCTCTCCTATTTGAAAATAAGCAAAGCCTTCCTCCTCATATCCCCTTTTGGTCATGTCTATTGCACCGCTTCTAGTCATTTCGAATAGTTTACCCTCTTGAAATAGGAAAGGGTTTTGTTCATTTGTTGGTGTCCCTTCATCGGTCGGCGTCCTTCCCGGTGTGGTATCTGGAGTTGCACCTTGAGACTTCTGATCTACTGCCAGACCCAAAATCTTTTGCTCCTCTTCTTTGACTCTTGCTGCAAAGGCATCATCATCTTCCCGTATAGTATTCCAGTTGTCTGAGTTTAACTGAGCTTTTGCAGTTACCCCTCTAGATTTTGTTTTAGGAAGATCTTCCTTTAAATCATCATCTTTATTGTCATCATAAATACAAATTTCTGGTTTAAACGTTTCATTGGCTTGCACCAAAATAGGAGAAGAATCTGTTTTGGTGCTTAATCTTGCCCTGTCTAATCCCAGATTGGATATTGCTGCAGGTCTTATGTTATCACTTTCTGTTATATTGCTTTCTATTTGACTGGATGATTCTCTGTGTCCTCCCTGGCAGTCTAATGCATCTTTCTGCTTTTGTCCCTTATCGGCATATTTGTTTTCCCTTAACCTTTCCTGTCTTTCTTCTTTTAGCTCAAGAGGTTTACTGACCATTATTTCATTGCTCAACAATTGTTTGTTATTCTGTTCTAACTCTTTCATACTAAGTAACTGCATTTCTTCCTCTTGTAAAAGGATTAAGATGGGTTTTTCGGTATGCTTTTCTGAGACAGACTGAGGTCCCTCCGTTGCTGATTCATCTGTTGATGCTGCAGTTTGGGCCATGTCCTTAGATGTTTGAGGGATCTCATGCACACCTGCTGGAAAAGGAGAGGGAGGTTGTACTTTAAAAGTAGGTTCATTAGATTCAGCTACCTCTGACCCTTGTTTTGTCTCAGTAGGCCCAAGGCTATCCACTGAGGCCGTTTCAACTTTGAATTTAGGCCCAATCAATATGATGCTTTTATGTCCTCTTTCAGATATATTCATGGTCTGAGAGACAATATCTTTGCTATAACCCTTTCTGTCTTTTTGATCTTGCTCCATCTCATCAAATGTTTTTATTTTGGCAGCCATTTTAAACATTTCTTCCTCAGGGGTGATTTTCCTCTGGGTCATGACACATTTCAACACATCTCCTTCTGCATCCGCAGGTATGACAGATGGATTTAGGACCATAGTGTCTGGGGTTTTGGAATTGAACTCATAACTTACCTCTTTAAAATTTAGAGTATCAGGGGATAAAGGGCTCTTACCCGGACTCTTCAGATGTGATGTCTGCTTGCAAGTGTCATCGTCGACACTACCCTCCTGGTCTCTGGGGAGTCTAAGCAAATATTCTGGGGGTAACTCAGGAGTTTTCGAGGACGTCTGGTAAACTGAAGCCACACTGGGATGTAATATTGCAGGAGGTAGGGCAGTGAAGGTTTTCTGTTCTATAGGGCTGTTTTCTAGAGAGTCACAGCATGGGGAGTCTTTAGTTGGACTAGGTTCAATTGAGTCTGGGGATTTATGGGAGGAGTTGTCTTCTATTAGGGGACTACCTTCTAAAGAGTCTTTATGACTAATGGTTATAGAATCGTCGGCTACCGGACTAATGGTATCGGACTCTTGATGTCTAAGAGGAAGTACTAAACCACTATATCCCTTTGTATTAGCTCTCATTGACATGTGGTCAGCTGAGGTTGAGAGTTGTTGACCATTTGATGGTTCTTCATCACTTAAAAAACTGTCTATTGTTTCAGAACCCCTTTTCATTAGTTTTCGAGATTTTGGTGGTTTAGATGATGTCAAAAAAACGTCCTCATCAACAGAGTATCTTTCATCAACAAATTTAACACTTTTGCCCTGAGAAGCAGACACGGACTCACTTTCTGAAGAATAATTCAATGCATGTTTCTCAGACAGACATCCAAGAGTTGTTGTACATTTCTTATCATCAGCTGCCTCTGCACCAATGGAAGAGGTGGTAGATAGTTTACTTGTCTTTTCTTTTGTTGTAACTGTTTCTATGTTTGGGAGATTTTCATTTTTATTTTGACTTGGATGTTTGGGTGGCGATGAAAGGCTTTCAGGACTTGTATCCAGAGCTTCTGCCATTCCTTCATGTTTGTCACTGTCCTCTGAGCTCAAGTGGATTTCACCCTCACCTATGTTGGCACAAGGGGAAACTAGCCTCTCAGTTTTAGAAATGTCATCAGTTGCATCCAGACCGCTATAATGTTGAGGCCCTCCAGCGCCCTTTGACAAATCTTGCGTCAATGGACCTGCCACATTTTTCTGGACTGTAGATTCTTCTGGTTTTAAGGAAGAAGTACCAGCATCCTGCAATTTAGGTTCGTCACACTGAACACCATCCTCTGGTTTTCTTTTGACATTAGAATGTTTTATCTCTGTGTTGATCTGTTCTTTCATTTTCTGTGGGGCAACACATTTTTTAGTTTCAAGTGTCACTTCTTTTGCAAGTGATGTGGATTGCGACTGGGACTGTCTATACACTGTTTCCTTGTTTTGAACTGTTTTTGTGTGTTTTGGTCCAGAACTTGCTTTATGTTCAAATAGTCCGGATTTGCCCTTTGAAGGATCTTGTCCTGTCTGAAATGCCCTCATAAGTTCTCTTACTGACATAGTCTCTTCTGTACTTTCTGACTCATTTTTTTGAGATTTTTTAGTGGCCTGTGCTTTTTGTTCTTTAATTACAGGAGTTGATTTCTTCCCCACAGTTGCAGGAGAGTGTTTGCTGCTTGTCGGCTTGCGGCCCTTTTGTTCCTCCTCCACCTTCTTTTGTAGAGCTTTAACTTTGTCTTTAATTGAGCCTATAGGTGTTTCTTCAACTACTGGGGAAACAGGTGACTTTTTCTGGTTTGTGGGAGCATGTAAAAGGCCATCATCTTGCTGTGTTTTTTCAGTTCTTTCCCTGACAGAACTTGTTTTTGATGTGGATACACTGGTTTCATCACTTTGCCCATGAAGCCCTTTTCTTCGAATAGGCTTTTTCACTTCAGTCACATTTGTTTTAGTTTCCTTGATCACAGTTGGTACAATTCTTTTGCCACCTTTACGCAACACAATTTCTGTGAATTTTTCCTGTGACACACTCTCCTGCACTCCAGTTGTAGATGTTACACGTCCATCTATAAAGTGCTCTTTATGGCCAATATCCACCGTCTTTTGTGCCTGTGACCCACGACCACCTCTAACATCCTTCAGAACTGCCTCTTGCGTTTCAAACGCTGCCATCATTTTGGCCTCTTCAATTTCACAATCTGAAAGAAGCACCCAATCCTCATCCTTCCGATACGAATGTCCTGCTTCCGCTGACTCTTGACCATCTTCATATGTTCCACTCCTTAGAATTTCATTCACTTTTTCCAAATCCTCTTTTACTTTTTCCATTATTTCAAAAGGCTCCCCAGACACCTCCTCCACCCCTTTCACTAGACTACTCCCATGCATAGAGTTTGACTTCTCAGATGGATCAGTGGTTAATATGGCAGTCATTTTAATCAGATCTTGTTTCATCTTTGAGACCTCAGAGAGTAAATCTGGGCTTGCAAGTGTAGTAGAAGCCTGAATCAAGTGACTTTTCAGGATGGATGTCTGTGTTGAATTTGCAGTATCTTCATCTTTACAAAGAGGACATTTAAGGAGTAAATTAAACAAAATGTTAAATTAAAGGGAACAGAGATTTGAAAAAATAGATTAGGTTTGAATTAACACAGTTTCGAGGCACAGAAAAAAAATCACTAACTGAAGTGACTTACGGGGATGATTAACAACTGCAAAGCAAGAATTTTTTCACCCTTAGGGTAATGAGCAGGAAATAACTTGCTTATTTGACATCTGCACAAAAGCACATTCACACATCCGAGACAAAAAAAAACTAACTGAAATACAAAACAGCAAATAAAATAATTACAGGTTTTCAACTAGTGAAGGACCAACAGAGACAAAATAAATTAACAGAACCAACAGAAATGAATACAAGTCAGTAATAAATGATGAATGAGGTGTGGACTCAGTGTTTTCAACAGAAAGCCAGTGATAAAATATAAGTATAAGTTTCTGGACTGGACCTTTATGCTCATAAAAGAAAAACTAATAATTACTAATAGATGCATGAAATATAAATTAATATAAGTTAAAAAAAATTATTAGAACTGGTACAACATGTAATGCTAAATTTTAATCACACCCACCCCCCCACACACACACAATGTAAGTCAAGTTATTTCCATGCATAGTGTATTACAATGTTAAGTATATAAGTATTAAGTGGATTTCAACTCTCTACATGTGATTAGATAGATAGATAGATAGATAGATAGATAGATAGATAGATAGATAGATAGATAGATAGATAGATAGATAGAT
>JAOTRA010000034.1:7983234-8006652 GCA_026260255.1 Pseudolaguvia tuberculata
TATATATAGTATATAGGGTACCGAAGGGCAAGTCTAGGCAGTGTGGGGTAAAATGTGTTTTGTTTTAAACCACTGAGTTGTCTCAATAACCTCAACAAAGCACTTATTCATACATCCGTTTGTGGAGATGAGATGAGCAAAAATTTGAAATGGGGTAATGCTATACAGCAATTGCTAAATGAATCAATTCCACATTATGCATGCAAGTTGGTTGAAAGCAAGTATGTTTAGTACTTGATATATGAGAACTAGTAAAAGAACATGTCTTACATCTTCCAAGTGTTTGGCTTGTCTGCAAAGATAGGCAAGTAAAATAACTGATTAGTTGTAAATTACAGACTGGATCGAAACATTAGTAAGGGAGAATAGAAGCAGCCATTTTGCTGTCGGGGGTTGACTTATGAAACAGGTAAGAACCAAGCAGGCAAAACAAAATTAGCTTTAAAAAAGGTCACCAAGCTCACATTGTATAGTTCACAGTGGTAGCAGAACGTTTTATGCTATTCAGAAATTTCAGCATCGCCAAGCTGCCACTAGTGTTTTGCTTAAGATTTTTAATCTCTTAATCTTTAATCCCTAAAACGTGAATCTTGTAAGATATATTGATTGACTGAATGTATATATGTATTATTCATCCATTCATCTTCTAACCTGCCAATTCCCTAATTCAAGATCACAGGTTCTGCTGGACCCTATCCTAGCGCACATCGGGCATCGGGCACCAAACCATTGCAGGGCCACACAGAGCAAAACAACCCCTCACACTCACTCACTCTTAGGGGCAATTTAGATTCACCAATAAACCAAATGTACATGTTTTTGGACTGTGGAAATAAACCAGAGTACCTAGAGAAACTATGCAACTCCCCAGGACCCTTTCGCTGTTAAGCGACAGGGCTAACCACTATGCCACTGCACTATCAGATATGTATTAGGTATTATAATTGTTAAAAAAAAAAAACATTTTGTAACAAGCTGAAGTTTAAATGCATGAGTCGTTACCATGATGAAGCATAACGATGCTGAAATTAAAAACTCTGTACTGTACAGATTATTCAGTATAATATAAATCAATTAAAAAGGTGAAATAAAAGAAAATAAAAATTAACCAACAAATAATTAAACCAAAGATTGATGACACAACTGGAATTTTTTTTCAAAGACTACAAGGAGAAACAGAACATCCATAAGTGTGTGGATGTTAAGAGAATAGAGGAAAATATCTCCACAGTTACCTCCTCATCAGGCTCTTGGTCAGAATCTGATTCCTTTAAGGGGCAAGAAGCAGTAAAAGAATGAGAGAGAGAGAGAGAGAGAGAGAGAGAGAGAGAGAGAGAGAGAGAGAGAGAGAGATTGAAAGATAAATATAGAAAAGGAGTCAGGGGCAGGATAGAGAGAAGGGGAAAAGAGAGAGCGCAAAGCAGTTACCATAGCAGCAAAACTCTTGAGCCAAAATTTCAATAGAGGAGGTATGTGTGGAGAAAATGTACAGTGTAGTATGTCTTTCTCATTTGCAGTTATTGCAATAAGAATAACAAAACTTTTATGGTATGAGCAATAAAATAAACAGAATTATACTGAGATCAGTATAATACAGAATTACCATAACGCATCTGACAGCGTAAACCGGAGATTTATTTGTACACTTAATTAACCATGACGTTATAATACTAAAATATTGCGGGTGGGGAAAAAGATTGAATGCAATGCAAGTTTGAAATTGGTAGTGAATTTACCTTAGCATAAGTTGGTAGCGTAATATTTAGGTTGCAAATAGCATCATGGGCCAAACTCCTATATGATCTTGGTTCTTTCATAAAAGACAATCGACCACAGGGTTCCTGAGTGTTATCTCGTATCTGAAAGATTACCACAAAGAAATAATTAATGCTTTTAAATGTAATACGCACACCATGAATATGTTTAATAAACTTACCTTGATAAAGAGGGCAAGTCTGTTTTCTTTGAAGGCAAAAAAGCTGAAGATATGATGGTGGCCACTCTTGGTGAGGGGGACTAAATTTCCAAAGCAGTCTGCAAAAATGGGTTTTCCTTCTAATACCTACAGTAAAACATCACAACGGTTAAATTGAGCCATTCTTATACAGACATTTATAATGTACACTACAAAGCATTTCAACAGATTGCAAGTAAAATGGGCAGTGCGGTGGCGTAGTGAAATTCTTCTTTGCAATAATTCTTATACATTTTTCTTAACCTTTTTCGAAATTCTGTTTCTTTCTCCTTAGCCCAGCGCTGAGCCCCTATGTTACCTGGTGTCACCTAAATGACTGCACGCCTTTCACCCTATGTGCTCTGGGATAGGCTCCAGTAGACCCATGTGACCCCGAATTAGGGAATAAGCGGGTTAGAAGATGATTAAATGAATGTTTGTTTAGTTAAACCAATACTGTGAGTAATACATGTCATAATCATAATCATAAATGTCCACCTTTACCTCTACATCCCGACTTCGAGCCACCTCGGTGAAGTTCTCCTGTTGCTCCAGCGTTTTATCTATCTTGTCATCAGTCATGCAGAAACAGCGAAGACGTGCTTCTATTGGATCATGGGTTTTGGCAAAAATGACAAATTTGGCCATGTAAGGCACACAGATTATCTCTCGATACACCTGTGTGGCAAAATTGACTGATTCGTGGGCCTGTCGGCAATCTATCAGCCAGAATCTACATGGAGATATGTTTTTTAAAAAGACGAAAATATAATAAGTGCTTCAAACAAACAAAAAAAAAAATCAATGATGGTTATTGAATAGAAGAACACAAAAAGTACAAATCAGAACCTACCTTGCAGAGACATTGGTGGTGAATGACACACAGTCGTTGATAAAGGTTAAAGGTGTGGTTCCTGTAATATCTTCCCACTGAGCTGGTGTCGTGCCACCTGGATAATCAGCGAGAATAAGCAGGTTAGAAGATGAATACATTTCAGAAATCCACCCTGTTTTAATATTGTAAAGTAGATTAGCAAAGTTGATTTTTGTTTGTTTACACAGTTCCATTTGCTCACCTGTGATACTACATAGCAAGTGAAGTGTTGGTGTATCTCCACCGAAGCCGTTGTGTATGGGGTCAGCGGAAGTCTTGGGGACAGGAATGGTCATAGTGATGGGTTTATGGAACTTTCGCCTACGGGGCTCAAGAGTAACTATTGGACTAAATGTAGCTTTGTTCCCCAAGATCTTTCTTACTACGTCTATATTGACAGGCTGAGTCTATTCAACAGAAAGAAGCAAAACATTATTGTAATGCTTTTGGTGAAAAAATTACTGAAATAGTGGCTGAATAATGACTGAAATATTTTACTGTTTGAAAATATAAGCAGAAAGTAGCATACCTGTAAGCCGACTCGAATACGTTTTGTGAGGGCTCCTTCTGGGAAAACAGCCTGGACTTGTGGTACCACTGTGCTGCTTAAAATTCCACCTTCTGGACCGATCAAATTACTGTCCTGTTTTATCCGTGAGACTACCGCAAAGTATTGTGGGAAATCCCGGGTGATTATCCGGCAAATACGCCTCCTCTCTAACTCTTCAGGAGGGTCCAGGTCTAAATATTTTTTTTAAATGATCATTATTCTTATTATGCAATATAGAATAAAAAATAAAAACAATCAATATGTCAGAACATTCTTGTAATATTTGGAAAATTCCAAAAATAATTGATGGTTTTCCAACTGAAGTCCAGAATGTAGACATACAGTTAAAAACCACACAAGTAGATTTAAGAACAATTTGTTTGGTCAAAGCCTTTAGGTAACAACGTTAAGGTAGATGTTAAGGGGCAGATCTGGAGAGTTCAACATGGTTGGATGCTGTTTTACCCTCACTCTCATGCTTTTACTCAAGGTTTTACTCAAGGATCCAGATGCTAATTTGCCCCCTTAATAAACAAACCAGATGCAACAAAGACCCCAAAAACCCCAAACAAATAAAACACCACCTGTATGGCAGCTGTGACAATTGCTAATGAAAGTCTCTCTTTATATTATTTCTGTAAATCAGGAACCCACCTTCATCCATTCCGTTAAGGATTTGATTGAGCTCCTCCTCTGTATAGTCACACTGATGCTCTTTCCAGCTTTCTCCTGTCTCGCTACGCAGGATCACCAGCTCTCTCTCTTTTCCTCTCAGAGCAGCAAAATGTGGAATCTCTACAATCACTGGTCTAAAAATGACATATAATGGGTTTAGATTAAAAATAGGTACATATTTGCTAAAAGGGTAATTTGATGCTTGGTGAGTGTTGAGTACTAAAACACAAGTTACATAAATCAAACTAAACATATAAGACAGATGTAGCACATATAAAGTTAGAACTGGAGCTGAATGTATTACTCATTCCAGATGCTTTGGTGCTAATGTGAAAGCACACAGAACCATCTGCAAACAGTCCAACAACAAAATAACCATTGGTGCATAAATGTGTAACTTTAATGGATTAGAGTCCACAAAGAATGACTATAACCATAGATAAAAAACAAGGCAGATGCCTCATTAGCCTGAGCCAGATGTTTAGCTCATATTTAATCTTCAGAAAAAAAACATTATAAATTTTGCAGCTTGGTGAGTAAATATTGAAACGAGATATAATATGGGTGTTTTGTCTATTAAATCTATAGACATAATAATTTTATGAACAATTATCTAGTTATTTGAAGTGAATCAATTGCTTTTAATTCTAGAATTGCTAAAATCTCTCATTTGTGTTATTGTAATTAGTAACTTTTAATGAGAAACAAAAGCTAGTATTAGCTATTAAACTAATATTTGTTCTACATTAATAATTGCTAGGAAAGATGGACCCAAAACAATACATGGTGTAAAGAAGATTTTAAACATAATAATATAATAGGAATATGGATGGGAAATTAAGTCAATTAAGCCCAATATCTCTCAAAACTTGTATGAGCTACCAATGCGCAACAAAGGCTAGTCAGCATCTACTGTTTCAATATCCATGGCAACACAAACTATCTCAAGGCATGTTCAAAGAAGCCCGCCATGCTGTGCATAACCTCCCACTTTTCTGCAAAAAGTTTAAACATAAATTATAAGGCAAGGCCAAAACGATGAAATGGAACAAACAGTGATGAACTAAAAAACAAAAAGGTTTACGAAAAGACAGTCAACACACACACATACACTAATGTGTAAATGAGGAAAGAGCATTGTAATAAAAGAAGGATAGGAAAAGGGATTTAGGACCGGCATCCATGAATTGTTTCACATGTGTCACTCCTACCCCAGGAATTTGGTCCCTGGTGGCCCCAGCTGAAGGATGCGGCTAACCAAACTCTCACCCTCATTCAGAGGGGGCGGGGCAGTAGGGAGATGGAGCTTACTGTCATCCAACAGCAGCGGAGAAAAAAGAGAGCACAAACAGTTTGGGGCTGAATTTGCCATTGTTAGTGTCATTTTCTATTTATATCTCTCAAATTGTGGGTTTATTATAGCCTGCTGACATTAAATTGTGTTGCTGTGTTTTTGAAAACAAAATAATATATTTTATCCACATCAATTGGTTTAAGGCCAAATTCACAGTTATGCAAGTGTAGGAAGTTAGTGTCTAGATTTGTTTACATCGTCCCTAGTAACCAAAGACTTAATGCTTACTTTGGTAACTGCACTACAGATATACACAGAAAAGATAAATGGTTTGTCTAAGTAACATACTTTTTTTGATTGATGTTGAAAAATTACTTATAGTGATATGATTGACAACTAGCTATACTATGTTACCTAAACATTTTTCATTCATTTTCTATGACCGGTTATTTCCTAATTATGGGTCACTGGGGTCACTGGGGTCTGATGAAGCCTATACCAGGTCTCTGGAAGGACAACTGACACCCTGGACGGGTCGTCAGTCCATCTCAGGGCAACACAGACAAACAACCACTCATACACATATTCACTCCTATGGACAATTTAGAATCACCAATCCACCTAATCTGTATGTTTTTGGACTGTGGGAGGAAACCGTAGTACGCAGAGGAAACCTACAAAAGTGCAGGGAGAACATGCAAACTCTGCACAGAAAGACCCGGGACTCGAATCTGGGACCTTCTTTTTGTATACATTAAGGAACCTAAAAACTTTGTGTAACAATAATTAAAGCCATTTTAAAGCCTTATTTACTGTCTATCTGTCTTGTGAATCTTATAAGACAATCACTTACACATAATTGAAATCCCCAGGAGATCCTTAATAGTAAAATCTGTCCACCTCAATAGTTACAACATCCTGCAAGTCATTGAAATCCTTTACAGGCAAAAATGCTTACAAAGATGCACCTCCAGATGCTAACCAGGAATATGCCCTCAACCTCAATCGATAAATTAGGTTTTACTGGCATTTTAGTCAGCCACATTAAACACATCAAATCAATCATGGATTGTTTTTTATTAATGGGGGATTTAGCTTAGCAAAATGGTCAATCAAGCTTTGGAGCTTTTTATGGCAAGCTGTGAAGCAAACAAAATCTTGAGTGTTACTGCAAGGTGTCTGATTAAGCGCAGGTCAAAAGTTCAAGCTTTCTTAATGGAGTCAAAAGAGACAGATGTGTTTGAAATTTATGCAAAAACAAGAAAAGCCATTTTTACAATGCTAAGTAGTTAGACTATACAGATGTTCAGCGTTTGAGTAGTAATATATAAATCGATATGTTTGATTAAATGCTTGTATTTTATTAGTAATGAAATTCTTTAAAGTGCCCATGAGTGTTTGGTTAATTTTTTTCTCTTACTGTAAAATAATGAAAGCTTACCCAAGAAACTGAGCACCAGAAGGTCCAACCTCAATAATGCGACTAGCTAAACCATCTCCTTCAACCATTGGTGGCATGGTGGCTAAGCGATGTCTTTTCACTAGTCGACATGTTACTCGTGTTGGGGCACTGCAATTCCTAGGAGGAATGATGATACGTAGGCCATTATGGCGGCACCCTCGCATGGCACCACCTCGGGCATCCACCATAAAACTTACAAGAAAGCTGTAAAGAAGGCAAACATGTATGTGAGCCAAAAATAAAATCTGCTTTGTGTAAGTTTTTTTTTCAAGTCCATGTTGTCCTTTTTCATGCAATGACACACCAAGGAGGATGGCAAAATGTGGTGGGGTTAACCTGTGTGCACAACACACACAACAAAAACATTTGTCTGACATGCTTAAAACGTTTAGTACTAATACACAGTCAGGATTCATCCAATCACAGCATTACGATGACAATTAGGGAAAACACAGAAATATACAGGGATGAATATTATTAATGACCTGACAGAAAGGGGACAATTAATTATACTACAGGTAACAGATGGGTGAGTGGGTATCTGTCTAATACACATTGAAATATAATGATTTACTCATAAAAAATGTGACTTTTCACTGAAAAACAGCAGCGACAAAAGTATTTGTGAGTTTAAGAGAGAATTTGAAAGGGCAGACAGGCAATAGGGAAGTATCTGAATGGGGTGCACAAAGCAAAAGATGTAGGGCAAACGTCAAAATGCAGCCAGTCACCTGCTGCCGTCATGTTCATGGCACGGAGAAGAATGGCTGGAGAAAGAACAAATGTCCATCAGAATTTGAGAGAGAGAGCAGAATAGCATATTGAGTACCTGATGGGCCAGTCTTCTGTGAGTAACAATTTTATAGGTTCATACTAGATTTTCTGAATTACTTCTGTCCAAACAAAAGTTATATGACTCGCTATTTCACATGAGCCGATACCTTCATTGCAACTGGCTACTATGGATCAATAAAAAGCAAAAATTCAAGGCAAAGATTGCCTTGAATTCTAGAAGTAAATGCATTATATTACCAAATGTTTGTGTTCACCTGATTATCAGATCCATATGTGGTTCCTCTCCAAAAATGGAAGCAAACGGTTGTCTAGAATCTTTTTGTATTTTGTAGCATTACATTATTCCTTCGTTGGAACAAAGAGACTAAGTGACTCCGTTCCAGAATGACATTGACCCTGAGCTTCATAATCACATGCTGTGTTATTATTATTAAAGTGAAAAAAGCACCAGTTTTCAGCACAAACCTGATCTTACCACCATTGAACCCCTTTCCCTACCTGACTTTAGTGTCTGATCTCAGTAATACTGTTGGAATTGATTGAAGCTCACATTCAAGCTTCCCATTGGACTTGAAAGTCTTATTAGATGAGTAGAGCTTAGGTATGTGATGCTTAAATGACCACCAACTTTTCCCAATGTAGTGTATGTATTCTGTCAGAAATCCATCACTGCACAGAGAAATTATTTTCTTCAAATGCCCCAGCTTAGGATACTAGGGCTAAAGTGCGCAGTCTACCATGATGCAGTGCTCCTAGAGTTGAAAGCCTTGATCAAGGACATCTGAGCTAGTTCTGGGTGTATCTATGTACAGATAAGACAAGGGTTCTCTCCGAAATCCGAAAAAAAAAAATTCATACTATATAGTATACAAAACAGAGTATGCAAGGTAGTGTGTTTACCTAAGATGCAAAAGATAGACTCAGTTTGCACATATTAATAGTGATAGTATTCGAAGGGATTGAAGACAGATGATGTGAAATCTTTATTCCTCACCCTGATTGAGCAGCACTGGAAGAGAGGGCAATATTGTCTAAGTTTTCTATTTCCCAGTTCAGTCTGTAGGAGTCCTTCTCATTAGCAAGTGATGAAACCTGGGCAAAGTAAAATGAAGTTGGTCACATGAGCTCCAGTTAACACACACACACACAAACAAAAAAAAAAATCACCATTTATTTCATGAAAACATAACAGTTGGCATTTAATGTATCTTCTATAAAAATAATTCTTTCAAAATATTAATAAAAGTGCTATTAAACAAATGCACATTAAAAGTAATGCAAGATTGCAAGTATTTGGAAGTTTGTGACTTAACCTGGTAACTGTGCATTGTCTCATCCATCATCCCATCATGCTTTGGGGAATAATAGCCATAGCGATTTGACATGTATGATCTGTCCATACTGTAGTAAGCCAGAAAAAAATAGATATTTACCAAACAATACCTGATAATGGCAAATTAAATATGTTTAAAATTGCTGCCCTCATACCTTTGGAAACGACTATGTGGGCATTAGCAGAATTAAAATTATTAATTAATAAGAAATGACTTATAGAATGTAATAAAATATTTCATACATAAGTCAACATGCAATAATGATGATTATTAAGTAACATATGTAGTAAATATATGATAATACTAATCAGTAAGTTCTGACATTATGAGCCGGCTGTTATATCTGTACTATTTCAATGTTGCACCTTTCTGATTGGTTGCCTTCTAGACTGAACCTCAGATAATTCATGCCATCCAAGTATTGACCAGGCAGAGAATCATCTCCCAACTCTCTCAGGTCCTCCACTCTCAGATACTCTCCTGCATCACCTGTCATTGTGTCCTCACCTGTGACATGGACATGTGACTGTTAGCTAACGGCTTATACCTATAACGAATGTAAATATAATGAATAAAGTAAACACACACAAACACACAAGAGGTATACGTGCTTAAATGGTGGGATACTACTACTAATAGAGATTAGCATAAAGCTACACTTAACAGCACAAAATTAAAAGTAGAGGTTTTTTTTTTTTTAGTCTGGCACTAACAATTGCTCTACATAAAATTGAATACAGTTTAAACAGCATAGGGTAGCTGCAGTCAGTGCAAATAATAAAGCATTATTGCTGCTGTTTCTAGGTTTGAATAGCAGGGAGAGGATTTTAAGACTGGAAAAAAATCTGTGATAAATATTCACTTTAAATATAAAACATACTGAAGCCTGAGAGTGGACTTCTGGTGTCAAAAGCATAGTAGCTACCTACAGGGTAAAAGAAAAATAGTACCAGCGAACTAGAACAGTAATGTGGCACTTATCCTGTAAGTACAAAAACAATTAACATACCATGGACATACCGGGAGTAGGGGGTGTGTAGTACATGTACAGTGTATAGTACATATACAGTATATCTGAAAAAACATTTAGCCAAACTCAACCAGATAACATTACTGCAAACATCAAAACAACCGTAAGTAAGTGGATACGATTTACCGATTACATACTAGCATTTTATTATGGAGACTTTCTATTCCACTAAATTTCACACAGCACAAAACGACACGTCATAGGTTGCTTTATCAATCACCCTGTCACGTAATCATTCTTAGTTAAGTGGTTCATTAATTTGAACGACTGGCTACATTAGGCTAGTTATGATACAGAGCCCTGGAGCAAAGAAACTGAATGACTGTGCTCAAGGGATATAAATGGTGGCAGCTTGGCAATGTTAATGCTTCATTCATTCATTCATTCATTCATTCATTCATTCATTCATCTTTTTGCCCGCTTATTCCCTAATTTGGGGTCATGAGGGGTCTGCTGGTGCCTATCCCAGCGCACATAGGGTGAGAGGCAGAGGTAAACCCTGGACGGGTCGTCAGTCCATCGAAGGGCAACACATATACAAACAACCACTCACACACACATTCACTCCTATAGGCAATTTAGAATCACCAGTCGACCTAATCTGCATGTTTTTGGACTGTGGGAGGAAACCGGAGTACCTGGAAGAAACCCACGCAAGCGCGAGAGAACATGCAAACTCTGCACGGAAAGATCCCCAGCCCGGAAATCGAACCTGGGACATTCTTGTTGTGAGGTAGCCGTGCTAGCCACTACGCCACCGCGTCGCCCGAATTGACACATTATTCCATGAAAGTAAATATACCCCAGTATAGGAGGTTGGGATTAGAGCACAGAGTCATGATAAGACAGCATCCCTGGAGCCCAACAATGGCCAACCCACAGTTTTAACTATTATATGTAGATAAATAAACCAGATTTATAAAATTTATTTTAAAAAAAAACTGTTAACGGGGAAATGTTTTCACTTCCATGCAAATCAAGCTTAGTAACACGGTTTAAACAGAAACCAAGAATTTAGTTCATTATTGCACACGTGTTTGAACATATGCCAATTTAACACAGCAACTAAAAACTAGTACTAAGCACAGGAGTGCCTTGTACCTTCATCAAAGGAGTCATCGGCCAGAGAACCATCAGCTGTTTGCTTAAAGGCTACAGTACATGATATATGGAGTCACCATGTGTACAGACTGATTAAAAACATAGTCCTGCAGCTTGATTAGGTTTTTATCAGTGTAGCTGATTTTGATTTGTACCTTCTTCGTCTGACACGTCCAGTACCTCAGTCATGGTTTCTGGTACATTTAGTTTATGTTTCTCAGTCACTGTCTGCAGAAAGCACAATCATCTCTTCACAACATAGCCACAAGCGATAATAACAGTAGCTGTAATAAGTCACAATTATCTGAGTGTTATATAAGACTAACGGTTGTTGTAGTGATGACTTCTTCTGTAACCACTTTTAATGTGTCCACCACTGAGATGTAACCCAGACGCCGAGCAATCGCAAGGGCGGTGTTTCCGTTCTGAAAAATACAATATTTATGTGTATTTCTGAATTAGAACTCAAACGATAATTGGTTTGACCAATATTTTTTCCAATATTTAAGCGATTTTCGTTATCAGATATGTATCAGTTTTGTAATATCAGATCCACTGATATCTTGTGGCCTTTTTGAGAATTGCACTGTAAAAAGAAAATGATTAAACAACAGTGTTTACAGAGAAAATAATGGAATTTGTGTTTGTTAATATATTTTAGAGAAAATGTAAGGGAATAAAACCACAATTGCTTAATTCAGAGTACTAAGACATGTCAAAACTAAATTCATTCATTCATTCATTCATTCATTCGTTCATTCGTTCATTCTTTCATCTTTTGCTGGAGTCTATTCCAGTGAGCATAGGGCGAGAGGCAGGAGTAAACCCTAGACATGTTGCCAGTCCATCTCAAGGCCACACACAGACGAACAACCACTCACATACACACTCACTCATGAGCCTAATGTTCATGTTTTTAGACTGTGGAAGGAAACTGGAGTTGCCAGACAAACACTGGGAGACCATGTAAACTAAAAAGTAAAACATTAAATTCTAGTAAACAATAAACAATAGGTTTTAGAATAGTTTATGTTATTGGTCACATGATCATGCCAATAGTCTTGTATTTGTTCTAAAATATCAGTCTGATGTGTAGATACTACTTGTGTGTGATCATGTTCTTACCGCAGTGGTATCATTAGGTTTGGCTCCATTTTGCAGCAAAATGTTGATGATGTGTGTGTTGCCTTGTTGTGCAGCTTGGTGGAGAGGTGTGTAACCATTCTGAATACAGTACACAGACATGTCAAGTTCAGAATTAAATCTTTACTTTATGCTGTGTGTATGCTACTATACCTTTGTTTTGGCATTAACACTGGCATTATTCTTCAAAAGGAAGTTGACCATCTTGGCATTTCCATAATGGCATGCAACAATCAGTGGTGTGTATCCCAACTAGAAGGAGATACATTTATTTTTGAACATTTACATGGTAATATGCAACAGAACTTCCAAATAATGATATATCAGTCCAATCAGATTTCACTTTTCACTGTACAAGCCATTTAGTATAATCTGCCCAGAATCAGAAGTGCTGCCCATAAACCTTAAACCCTATAAGCAGAGGCAGATTGATAACTGATTGATAATATTATTCCTGGCTGTTTATATAAATAATCAGAGTTTTAAACTTGTCTTCAGAAGCCCGGTAGCAGCTACAATGGCTGAAGAGAAATTAGCTCAGCTGTACTTAAAAATTATTTTTCTGGAACATTAGACATTGTGAAGAGAGTTCGGCTAACCTCAAAGATAATAAAAAAGATATAAAAGATGTTTATGAATAATATTGATGATTTCTATAATTGGGACGTGATTGTGGTAGTATCAAGCGGTATATGATTCGGGTAAGGGACACGTACCAAATGTACCATATCCACTGTAATGAATATAATGAATGATTTTTACTCATTATTTTATAACCTATTATATAGCAGTTTTCCCCATAATTACATTGAAATGTGTTAATTTACCAGCTGAGTTTTTCTAAGGTGAATAAATTAAGCATAAGCTTTGGATATATAATCAGGCTTTTGTAAACTTGCCTGATATTTGAATTTAAAGTTCTCCTTTCATAAATGTTTAATTATGCACCTTTTCTGTAATACGTCTCAATCATAAATACTTTTTATGACCAGGTTTTTCTATCAGATTTATGTCACTGTATTGTAATTCTCTTACTTTAGTTTGCTGGTCAACGTTGGCATTATTTTTAACTAAGATTTCAGCAACATTGACTTTGTCTTCCTGGCCAGTGAGATGAAGAGCTGTAAGGCCATTCTGTGGGAAAAGAAATAAGTTACACATGAAAAAATTTTCACTAAGAAACCTCATCTTTCTCATGTAACGTAAATAATATCTCATATATCCTGTAAATAAATACATGATTTTTTTGCTTAATTAATCCTGTTTGTATTATTATGCATAATTAACATTATAGTTTCTTTAATTTCTGTGCAGGGCGGCGCGGTGGCGTAGTGGTTAGCACAGTAGCCTCACAACAAGAAGGTCCCGGATTCGAATCCCGGGGCGGGATCTTTCTGTGCTGAGTTTGCATGTTCTCCCTGCGCTTGCGTGGGTTTCCTCCGGGTGCTCCGGTTTCCTCCCACAGTCCAAAAACATGCAGATTAGGTGGATTGGTGATTCTAAGTTGTCCATAGGAGTGAATGTGTGTGTGAATGGTTGTTTGTCTATGTGTTGCACTGAGATGGACTGGCGAACCGTCCAGGGTGTACCCCCGCCTCTCGCCCTATGTGTGCTGGGATAGGCGCAGCAGAGACCCCCATGACCCCGGATTTGGGAATAAGCGGTTAAGAAGATGAATGAATGAATAATTTCTTTGTTAATTAACACTGAAATGAATAAACCATGTTTAAGTAACAGTAACAGTTAAGTAACAGTTGCTTATCATTCATTCATTCATTCATTCATTCATTCATTCATTCCCTAATGCTCATGCTAACTAAATACTTTATTCTTATATTCATTCATTCATTCATTCATCATATTCTTTAATTTGGGGGTCACGGGGGGTCAGCTGGTGTACCCCTGTGCAAATTTTGACTTACCAATCAACCTAACGTGCATGTTTTAAGATGGTGAGAGGAAACCGGAGTACCCGGAATAAACCCACGTTTCTTCTTGTGAGGCTAACCATGCTAACCACAAACTAAATATGAAGTAAAACTAAAAAATTAAACTAAAATACTTTATTGCTATTTTTAGTCTGTCTTTCATTGTCTTTCTATGAAATTACCTTAGTGGACACATTAACATGAGCTCCTTTCTCCAGTAGCAGGGCAGCCATGTCACTGTGACCATCCTGAGAGGCCAGGTGAAGCGGCATTACCCCTTGCTTGGTTAGGATGTTGGTATCTGCTCCATATTGTAGCAGAGTTGTGGCAATCTCCATTTGGTTCTTCTTGGCAGCTATATGAAGGGGAGTATATCCGTTCTGTAGAAATGCAACACATGGACATATATTTAAGTTAAGGACGGAAACGGAAGCGTTTCAGATGAGTGAGAAAACAAACCAGCATTCAATATTAAGCTACAAGCCCATAACAGTACACTCTCTTACCTTGGCTGTGGCATGGGGTGAAGCCCCTTTGTCCAAAAGCAGCAATGCAACCTTCTGATTATCATAATGTGCAGCAACATGGAGGGGTGTGAGACCGTTCTGTAGGAATGAGGGTCAGTGCATGTGGTTTAGAAGAAGCTGTTAGAAGTGCGTATATAAGACAGCTGTGTTACTTGAGTGTTAATGTATTAATTTAATATAAAAAAAATATAAAAGGTTATTGTTTAGATTAAGGTGCAAGCTGGGCGGGAGCTATTATCTGGTTTCTTATTAAAGAAAACAAACAGAAATATGTGTTTTAATATTTGATCCAAGGTTGATATTATCACCAAATAAAACCAAGCTTACCACAGCTCTCGCAGTGAACAATGTCCCTACGTCTTTCTTTTAAATAACAGTCCAAAATAGTCTAACAATTAGGCTCTAATGATGATGACATGCACATCATATATCAGGACTGTTTTATATACTCAGTGTAATAATGTGTTACTTGATATTTAGGATTTTGTAGATTCCATTTAATCAATAGCATGAGAATGTTGTTCTTACTTTCCCTGCTGAATCTGGAGGAGCCCGTCGTTGCAGCAAGAGCTTTGCCACATCAAGGCTTCCATACTTAGATGCAACATGCAAGGGTGTAAATCCTTTCTGCAAAAGTAAAAACACAGAACCTCTTCTGTGACATAAGTTTCGTTTTAGACACATCAGTTTGTATAATAAGGTGGTGTGGTGGCCTAGTATTGGTTGGCACAGTCGCCTCACAGCAGGAAGATCCAGGGTCTTTCTGTGTGGAGATTTCATGTTCACAATGCGCTTGCGTGGGTTTTCTCAGGGCACTCCGGTTTCCGCCCACAGATTGGCCCATTGGATTGAGTGTGTGTGTTTGTTTGTCTATGTCTGGTCATGTGATGCAATGGTGGCCAATCCAGGGTGTACCACTGCCATTCACACTATGTCCACTGTGATAGGCTTCATCAGACCACTGTGACCCCAAATTATGGAATAAGTGGGTTAGAATATAAATGAATAAATGGATGAATGAATGAATGAATGAATGAGTTTGTATAATCTATTTAATAAAAGTCATCTACAGTATGTTACCGTATATATACCTATGTACTGCCTTTATATAAACTGTGCGCTGAAAAAATAAATAACACAAGTTCAACACAAGTTCTTAAAAACAAACAGCAGGGGGTGCTAGTAAGTCAGTAAATGATCTCAAAAAGGGTGTGTCCAGGAATTCACGTGTTTATCATGTTCAGTCAGGCTTTAGCAGAATAAAGAGCTTTTTAGCATCAGTCATTTCTTATTACTGTAACTTTAAATTAGTAACTAATATTAAAGAACAATTAATGTCATGTAGATTCAATAATTAACAAATTATTGTGTTTATATGTTTTTATAATACTTTTTACGTTATTAAAAAATGTCCTGGATAAATCTTTATGCTCTATTAAAAAATAATCTATAATAAACACAATATATCACAGGGGTCTGTTAGAGCCTATTCCAGCGCACATACCCAGAGACTACCAGAGAACATGAAAACTATGCACAGAACTGTTGCCCAGCAAATGAACCCAGGACCTTCTTGCAGTGTGGTGAACGGGCTAACAACTATGCCACCATGCCGCCCTTAATAATCTTGCTATTATAAAATTTGTTATGGCTGAATTCATGTCCAGAAATTTGGATTAGACATTGAAATTCAGAGATGATCTTCTAAATATGCGGCGGGGTGGCATAGTGGATAGCACAGTCGCCTCACAACATACAAAAATACCGGGTTTGAATCCCAGGCCGGGATCTTTCTGTGCAGAGTTGGCATGTTGTCCCCATGCTTATGTTTCCTCCGGGTACTCCGGTTTCCTCCCACAGTCCAAAAACATGCAGATTAGATCGATTGGTGATTCTAAATTGTCCATAGGAGTGAATGTGTGTGTGAATGGTTGATTGTCTATGTGTTGCCCTGTGATGGACTGGCGACCCATCTAGGGTGTAACTCCCGCTTTTCGCCCTATGTGTGCTGGGATAGGCATAGCAGATCTCCGTGACCCAGAATTCGGGAATAAACGGGTAAGAAGATGAATGAATGAATGTATCTTCTAAATGATGAAACTAAGTGATGTTATTCATGATAAGATCTACTAAAGATAATAAATAACTGGAATAGCAGCTGTGTTATAGCTGTTGCATCTGTCCTGCGGCTTCTTATTGTTCCAAAAAGAGGATCCAGTGCAGATGGTGGTAGATATATCATACAGAGCAAATAGATTGAGTTACACAAGATCTCACCTTAGTTGGTAAGGAATGAGAAGCTCCAGCCTCAAGCAGCACGGACGCTACATCCAGCTGCCCTTCACGAGCAGAGATGTGCAGAGGTGTGTAGCCATTGGTTGTGGAGGCATCTGGATGTGCCATATGCTGTAAAAGCAGCTGGACGATTTCTGTTTTCCCTAAACGAGAGGCAATGTGGAGTGGAGTCTGGTCCTCCTATTGGAGTCAAGAAGATGTGATGTTCATTGATGAACACAAGCCAAACAAAGAAGTATCACATTTTTAACAATTTTAGCATCTAATTTGTTTATAAACCAGAAAACTTGTGAAACTGTAGAAGCATATTTCATAGTGGTAAATGTGTGTATGGAGGTGGAGGGTGGTAGATCCCTTACTCTGGCTCTTGCATCTACCATTGCTCCATTTCTCAAAAGGCAGCGCACTACCTCCACCTGACCAGCACGAGCAGCCATATGCAGTGCAGTCTCTCCACGCTAAAATTATAAAAAAGGTATGAATTAATTACACACACACACACACACACACACACACACACACACACACACACACACACACACACACACACACACACGTATTAAAAGTACTCACAATGTTGCTGACATCAGGAGACGCTCCATTCTGAAGTAGCAGAAGGACAATGCTAAGGTGGCCCATGAAAGCAGCCACATGTATAGGGGTGAGTCCAGACTTTGTAAGGAAACAAAAGATAGCATAAGGGGAAAGAAACAGAAATACAATACTAGAGAAAAATCCTTCTTAAAAATCTTTTCAGGGTAAATCCATGCCAGAAAGGTTTTAGCTAAGGTTTTATGTAATTTTCTTTCAAAATCTGTCATCATTCTGCAATGGTGTAAAAAAAGTTTGTTTTGTAATCCAATTGTTCTAACAAATCTGTTCTAACATGACATGAAGACATGGTGTTTCATGGTTGGTGCAGAAGAACTAAAAGGTCCTGTATAGAACCCTAACTCAACCCCACTGAAACACTAACTGCACCTCAGAACTCATCTAACATTACCACTTTATCTCAGAAATAGTATTATAAATAAATCGATAAAGCCTACATCTACCTTGAGAATCAAGGGGAGAGTGTGGAGGTTATCATAGATTTAAGTGCGTTCGTCTTCTCCTTCCTTTGGCTGCTCCCGTTAGGGGTCGTCACAGCGGATCACTCTACTCCACACTACCCTGTCCTCTACATCTGCCTCTTTCACCCCAACTACCTGCACGTACATACCCTAACCACATCTATAAACCTCCTCCTTGGTCTTCCTCTTTATCATACGTATAAGTGTAAGACTCGAAAATATCTGTAGTCAATCCAAAACTTTCAGCAAATATCACTTCTCCCTGCACTTGCATGGGTTTACTCTAAATACTCTGGTTTCTTCCCACAGTGCATAAACATATGTATTAGGTTGATTCTAACTTGCTTATAGGAGTGTGTGTTTTTGTTTGTCTATGTGTACCCCTGTCTATATGTACTGTTGCCTGGATAGGCTCCAGCAGACCCTCCTGACCCCAAGTTAGAGAATGAAAGCGTGAATGAAAATCACTGTTTAGCACAAAGAATTTTAATCAACTGATTTAAGTCAACTTAAAATTGTAAAATCGTAAAGTGATGTTTTTGCAAAATGTGAATCATAAAGCCTCTAATGACTATTTCTTTAGTCTGCTTACTTGTGTCTCAAATTAATTTTTAAGGGTAGCAAGCATTCTGGTGGGATTTACATAGTCAGTTGTAACATTGCGTACACACCTCAGTGATGGCCTGAATGGAAGCTCCATATTTGACAAGAAGCTCCATCACCTTCACTCTGTTTTTCTTACAGGCGATATGAAGTGGCGTGAAACCGTTCTGTTATATATAGAGACAGGTTTGAGGAGCGGAAAGGACATCACTGTGTATTATTATTATATTTGTTATGTGTATTAACAAAATTAGCTAAACTATACTAGCAATTTGCGAAATATACTGTATATATATAAAGCACATTTGTGTATCATGCTAGATAAGGAAGTATGGCAAATGCTATGAAAGTGATTAAGGACTGGTACCAGTGCCCGAGCGTTGGGATTGGCTCTCTTGTCAAGCAAAAGCTTTGTTACTCTGTAGTGGCCACAATGAGCAGCAACATGAAGTGCGGTCAGGTAGTCCAGTGTGACATCATCCACCGGCGCTTTGTGCTGCAGCAGGTGTTTAACACACTCGACATGGTCACCCTGCGCTGCCATGTGAAGAGGAGACAGGCCATTCTGTTCAAAGACAAGGAGTGAGAGAAGCAGAAAACGAGTCACACTCTAGCATTGTCTTTCATACTGAAAAAAAAAAACCCCGTTTACTATTTTAATTTGCACTGGGATAGGCTCCAGCAGATTCATGTGACCCCGAATTAGAAAAAGCGGGTTAAAAGATGAATACATGAATGAATGCAAAATAAAATAAAATAATATTTCTTAGTTCTAAAGAGCTTGCAGTATACCACTACAGTTATAGACAAGATTTGGTTTCATTTATATTTTTAGATTTTTATTTATACAAGTCTGTGTGTTTATGTATATATATATTACTTTGGTTCTGGCCAGAATGGGTGCTCCTCTTTCAAGCAAGAGCTCCACTGCTGTGTCATGTCCACTTCTTGCTGCACAGTGCAGCGGTGTGAGGCCATCCTGCAGATAGAAAGGGGGTGAGAGGAAGGGAGAGAGGAGAGAGAAAAAAAGAGAGCGATGAAGAGAAAAGAATAAGAACGGGAATGAGAGAGAAACATCAGACATACACACAGATGTACACAATGCTCTTGAACGGTCTGTGTTGTAAATTCCAATTTCCAATTTATTTATTTATTTTGTCACATACATGATTGCTTACTTACTAATCTGTATAAAAGTTCACTTATTGTCTCTGAATAACTAAATGAGTTATGTATTTAATGTAGTTAGTCCTCTTCTAAGTTCTAGTCCTGATTGTTGCTTCATCATTACATCATTACTTCCACAGCAACTCACCCTGGTTTTGGCATCAATCTTTGCTCCTCTGTCCAACAGCAGCCGGACCATGTTTGTATTTCCTCTCTTTGATGCCACGTGTAACGGTGTGATTCCGTTCTGCAAAAAAATAAAAAATAAACAAGACTTATGGTCACCTGACCATCAGATTCCGATTCATAGGTGGTTCCTGTTACAAATATATGACAGTACACAGTCAAAAATGTGTTTGTTGGTTGTGAGATTATATTATTATTATTATTATTATTATTATTATTATTATTATTATTATTATTATTATTATTATATTATTGTTTCGCTGGAACTACAGTAAGAGATTCCAATATTGTTCCAGCATGACAATGATTCGGAGCACAAAGCCCCTAAGCTAGCCTCTTATTGCTACCTGTCCCAACTTTTTTGGAATGTGTAAAAAAGAAGCCAATTTGACATTTCAAAATGTCCCACTTTCAATATTTGATATGTTATCTATATTTTATTCTAAACAAAATAGTGAAATTGTAAATTACCCAGGTACCTTTATTTCTGTGCAGTGGGAACAAATAAATTCTTTCGGGATTGGCAAAGAAAGTGAAACCAGTGTTCTATATTCCAGTGTAACAAATTGCTTGTACATGTGAAAATGCATAGTGTCCCCATACGCCAGACAATACTGAGAAGAATTATTTAGAATAATGTATTTATAGCTGTTTAAATGTGTGTACATATGGATGAGCATATTATCATCCACAGTCCCATCAAATACAATACAAATTGCTGAATATTAGAGCTGTGGATGTCTCTACATTAAATTAATTGCACTGAAGTTACCTCTCAAACAATGGCTACTGCAAAAACAGGTACACAAGGTTGTTTGGTAATTCTAAATTGCCCATAGGAGTGAGCGTTTGTGTGTGGTTGTTTGTCTGTGTGTGGCCCTGCGCCTTTTACCCTGTGTATGTTGGGATAGGCTCTTGCAGACCACCATGATATTGAAATAAAGAATAGGCCGCTTAGAAGATGAATTAATAAATGATACTAGAGATAAGAATATTGTTGCACTATTGTGATAGAAGTGCAGTGGTGTAGAGATTAGCATGGTCGCCTCACAACAAGAAGGTCCCAAGTTCGATTCCCGGGCCGGGGATCTTTCTGTGAATTGTCCATAGGAGTGAATATGTGTGTGAATGGTTGTTTGTCTATGTGTTTCCCTGAGATGGACTGGTGACCCGTCCAGGGTGTACCCGCGCCTCTCACCTTATGTGCACTGAGATAGTCGCCAGCATGACCCCGAATTAGGGAATAAGCAGGCAAGAAGATGAATGAATGAATGAATGAATATTGTGATAGACAGTTTTTTAACACAGCCTTATTAAAGAGCGATAATACGTTTTAAAAAGTGAATAGAATAGTGAGGCAGCACTCTGGCATAGTTAGCACAACAAAAAGGGTTGATTTATGATATTTTCCAGGGATCTATCTGTGCAGAGTTTGCTTGTTCTCCCATCGCTCGCATGGGTTTCCTCCCATCACTCCGATGTACCCCTACCTCTTGTCATATGTGTGCTGGGATAGGCACCAGCAGACCCCAAATTAGAGAATAAGCAGGTAAGAAGATGAATGAATGAATGAATGAATGAATGCATGAATAGAATAGAATAGTGTATTAGCTTTGGTCAGTTGTGTAGTTCAGGAAATTGATTTTTCGAGCCAGCATTAAGCAAGTGTAAGCAGAAAAAAACTTAAATGTGCAAACTTTGCCATTCTGACATGCTGAGGCATTCAATTAATTTATGATTTTCTTTTTATCCAGAAAAAGGTGCATGTGTATGTTTATACTTCTGTGTGTGTATTACACACCCGAGCAGTAAAATCCACAGCAGCTCCTCGATTCAGAAGTAACGTCGCCACGTTCACATTCCCATAGTGAGCTGCGATGTGCAGTGGTGTAAATCCGCTCTGTAACACAGGGGGGAAAAAGAGCAACACAGGAACACACCACTTAACACATCACTGTAAAATCATGCTCGAAAGCCACGCCGTCAGTAAGTGCTGATCTGAGAGCAGATAGTTTTAACCCCAATCCCTATTATTTTACACCCAACAACAAATCTGCACTTACTGACAAATATAGGCCTGGATCTGATGAAACACATCCCTGACTTCACTTTCTATCTACTGTTAGAGGCATGCAGCAGTCAAAAAAATGGTATTGCATATCAGAAGATGGAAGTTAAAAAAAAAAGGTTTTTTTCACTAAAAGTTGAGTTATTTACTTGTAAAGATGTGAAGTAAGTGCAGACCTTACAAAGACCCCATATATATACAAAGAAATAAAATACACACATACAGTACACAAAAAATTCACAAGCATGCAAAACAAACAAAAAAAGACAATTGTAAAAGCAAATGCATACAGATACAGTTTGATAAATATTCTATTTTGTTGAACACAGGACAGTAAATGGACAGAAATCAGAATCAGAATAACAAGACTTTAAAAAAATTTAAGAAAAAAAAAGCATTATCCCGCAATAGTTTATGTCAGGAACTCGAATCAGCTTAAGAAATAGAGGATAAAGATCGTCTAAACAATCTGAAGAATGGGAAATTCTGGCCTTACCTTTCCATTCTGAAAGTCATGGTCCGATTTAATGTAAAAACATCATTTACAAAAATGTGAAGAATATATTGACTATGTGATACACATTCAAAGCTGGTGCAAACATAAATCAATGCACCATGCATCCATGCTATGAATTTAAAAAAGAATCCAATATTTATTATTAATTAAATTCTCAAATGTTTAAAATATCAGCTTAGCATGCAATACCTTATTCACAGCACAGAAAGGTTTTATGAAACAATATAACCATATATTCATGCACATTTACCATATAGTCTGCCATTTGGAGGTATACTAGCCATTTATATTTATTCAAGTTTTATCTGATTTACATATTATTGACTGATATTTGTAATTATATTTAATAAAGAAAGCATGAAAAAAAATTCTTTTCTTAGTGTTTTGAATCTGTTACGTGCCAATGATCAAACTGGTTGCCAAGTATTTGCCCTTTAATTTCATTTAAGCAGTAAAATTTAAAGCCACTCTGTCAATTCATCGATTATTATAATATATATTATAAGCTATACTATAAGCACAGCAGCATTAAACGGATAGAACATTTCAGACGAATACAGTTATGGTAATAGAGCGAATGCGCACAGCAGAACTGAGTGAAACTAAAAGAATCCAGAAAAGATGCGAACACATGCAGTGTGAACAAATGTGAAGTAAAACATGAGGAAAAGCAGTTAATCTGCTGGATATGATTTAGAACTGGAAAAGATCTCTACCTCAGTAGTCCTATTGACCATCATCTGTAGCAGCAAAAAAGGTGAGGGGAGAAGCACACACACACACACACACACACACACACACACACACACACACACACACACACACACACACACACACACACA
>JAOTRA010000034.1:8018524-8048651 GCA_026260255.1 Pseudolaguvia tuberculata
CCTGGTCTCCTGAACACACAACACATCCACCTTTCTACGCTCCATCATGTCAGCTAACTCTCTCCCTTTACCAGTCAAAGTACCAACATTTGAAGAACAATTTAATGTAATATCCAATGACATGAAATCATGATTTCAGCTGTAATCAGAGCTGCATGACATCATTCTAAATGTCTGCCACTCCCTGAACTGATAAAGCCACTCCACAGACTGTAGCTGTTTTTACATGGACTGTATGTTGTGTCCTTCTGCGTCAGTATTCTGAGATGCTGGGGATTTCGAGACAGATATTCAGACTGCTTAGAAAACAGAAGACATTTGAACCATGCTTTCAGACACATTAAATCAATATTAAACAGCAGGTTCAATGAAATAAAGTTCCTTCAGGCTGTAAGATGGCTTGAATTTGATATTCAGGAAGAGCGCAGAAAATCAGTTACTACCAGGAAGCGTCTCCCCAGAAGTAAAAGAATTTGTTTCAGTGTCATTTTAGATTCTATACTTAATGAAACGGGGCGGCGTGGTGGCGGAGTGGTTAGCACGATTGCCTCATAACAAGACGGTTCGATTCTTGGGCCGGGGAGCTTTCTGTGCGTAGTTTGCATTTTTCCCTGCATTTGATTGGGTTTCCTCCAGGTACTCCAGTTTCCTCCCACAGTCCAAATAAATGTACATTAGGCAGATTGGTGAATCTAAATTGCCCAAAGGAGTTGCCCAAAGGTGTGTGTGCGAAGTTGTTTGTCTATGTGTGTGGCCCTGTGATGGACTTTCTCTCTGCCATATTGACTTGGTCATGCATGTAAACAAAATGAAACTAAACTCCACTCCGAATGTCATTGTCATATTGCGTCACTGCATCGTTCATTATAATTTGGTTTTCAATAGCATCACCCTGGGAGTAAAGCCTGGCTAAATTGATTACTGCTGTCGAGACATGATGATGTCCCGCCATATTAGCTTCCCTTCTTCCTGGAAGATCTCCTTCTGGCCCTGCTGTCATGTTGCATTCAGTCACTCTCCATGAAAGAAAGTGCAGATGTCAGACTGGATATTTATCGGCCCGGAGCCAGATTTCTTGCTTACATTTCCCCCCATTATGTCTTATTATGAAAAGCACTAAAAGCTTATATTCTGGCTTCTTTAATAATTTATCATGGCACTGACAGAAATTTTCCTTAGATGACCCACATACAGAAAATTGTTTAATTTTTTTTTGACAGAAAAAATAAATCTTACAGGTCTGGCAGCATTCTATACTCAAATCCAGAATTATACTTTTTATATCGATTGCAATCAAATGTCAAGAAAGTGAAAATGTAAGAGAAATGTAACTAACCGTTACTGACAT
Source organism: Pseudolaguvia tuberculata (assembly GCA_026260255.1). Lineage (NCBI taxonomy): Eukaryota > Metazoa > Chordata > Actinopteri > Siluriformes > Sisoridae > Pseudolaguvia > Pseudolaguvia tuberculata. Next base: position 8,019,873 of record JAOTRA010000034.1, read on the forward strand.
TTTTGAGTTTTAAGGATGAGCCTTCATTCACCTTTTAACCTTGGCTTATTCCCAAATTCTGGGTCACGGGGGTGACTTGAAGTCTATCTCAGCGCACATAGGGCAAAATGCAGTGGTACACCATGGACATGTTGCTAGTTTATCACAGGGCCAGACTTAGAAACACACACACACACAGACACAATTTAGAGTCACCAATCAATCTAGCCTACATGAATTTGGATTGTGGGAAAACATGCACACTCCGTGCAGTGAATAAAACCCAGGACCTTCATGCTGTGTGGCGGCCGTGTTAACCAGTACATCAGCGCACCGACCAGGTTTTATAGCTGTGAAAGAAATGAATTTTTAAATTACATTTAATATGTAAAAATAAATGTTATAGAGTTTTATACCATGTTACCATGTTATAGTAAAAAATCAGCTAAAGGTTCCTATTGGGAATACATTCATTCATTCATCTTTCCCTAATTCAGGGTCACTTATCCCAGATCACATGCGAGAGGCAGGGGTTCACACTGGACAAGTTGCCAGGGCAACACACAGACAAACAACCATTCATACACATATTCACACCTATGGACAAGTTTTTTTCAATCACCAATCACCAGAGGAAACCCACGCAAGCGCGGGGAGAACATGCAAACACCGCACAGAAAGATTATCAGCTGGGAATCAAACCCGGGACCTTCTTGTTGTGAGGCAACTGTGCTATCCACTATGCCACCACGTTGCCCTCCTACTGGGAATACTTTGGCCCACATCTTGCTTCAATAATTTAGCATTTCTTAAATGCTTGTCAGGTGTATTTTGTTTTTACATTTTCCCAAACCGGGTTACAACAGGACCAAAAAGGATCTGTTCACAAAAAAACAGACACAAGTGTCTGATCTGAACACAAACCTCCACAACAACATTTAGTGAAATCTACTTTTCTCTGGCTTGCACTCTTGGAGTGGCTTGGCGGCCACTTGGAGGTTATCTCCATGTCACAGGTGTTTCATTGTTCCATGAGCTGTTTGAGTGGAAGAATGTTCTGGATGAATGTCACATGAGCAGTTGGAGCTGTCTGTCAAAAGTTAGTACCCTTCAGTTCAGTCAGTATTTAGAGGGTAAATTCAGAGGGTAAATTGAATTCCTGAATAGCTGAACTGCTAACGTTTCCAGAAACTTTACATTATTAAGCCAGGTCTGGTCTGATAAGAGTAGAAATAAAACTACAGCAAAGCTGAAGACAAAATGCTGACCTTGCAATAATCTCAAATTCTAAACATATTTATATACACGTGCCTTGCATAAACAATCTTTCATTAAGCAGGTAACAGCCATGACTTGTTTTCTGATTGCTAGAACTAGAACCATGAAATAAAGAAATTATGCCTTTATAAAAAAATGTAGCAATGATAAAAAAATCATTGCTACATGTCTACTGGAGCCAATTCTAGCGCACATAGGGTGACAGGCAAGGGCACTCTGGACAGTCCATCGTAGGGCCACACATAGACGAACAACCACACAAACACATTCATTCCTATGAGCAATTTAGACTCACCGATCAACCTAATGTACATGTTTTTGGACTGTGGGAGGAAACCCACACAACAACAACGAGAACATGCACAGAAAATCTGCACATAAGAACCCTTTGTTCTGGAATTGAACCTGGAACCTTGTTGCTATAAAGCGTCCGTGATAAATAGATCGCTTAAATCCCTGCAATAAAAAAAACCAACACAAAAACCACCAGAATTTTATTATTATATACACTAATCCTATCATAAATAAAGAAACTATTGCCCTATTTTCCTTTTCAGCAGGACAGCATTTCCACTTCACTGATTTTTATTATTTTAATGAGAAATATTATTAGATTAACTTTATCTTCAATAGAATATTACCACTGCATCATGGAGTTTTTCTTGTAATTAGACTAAATTTATTTTATTACCCTTAAGTGGAGTTGTTGGATACATAAAACAGGGTTCAGAAGGGTCTGAAAGGTGACAGGTTACAAAACTAACGCCACTGCTAACCGTCATAATGACTCCGTTTATCTGTTCTGGAGAGCTGAACTCTTACAATTACAGCATTTGGCAGACACCCTTATGCAGAGCGACCTACAACTGATCGGTTGAGGTTAAGGGCCTTTCTGAGGTTTACAGTCTCAACAGGCTTTGGTGGTGCTGGGAATCTAACACTAGTCTTTCTACTATCAGTACAACAAGTTAACCACTAAGCCACCACTTCTCCATTTCACTTTCACAGTTCCATTCATTCACACATTTTAACACACTTATTCCCTTAATTCAGGGTGATGGCGGTATGCTGGAGCCTATCTCAGCACATACAGGGCAAAAGGCAGGGGTACCAGGCAGGTCACCAGCCTATCACATTACCACACATACATTTACACTTAATCCTATAGGCAACTAAGAATTACCTAACATACATGTTTTTGGATTGTCCAAGAAAACCGGAACTATCCAGTACAAACCACTAAACCACAGTGCTGCCAGGATAGATTAGAATTAGCAAAATATTGCCACCTGTCGGCAGTTTATACATCCTGCAGCTTTAAATAATCAAGTAAACATTCGTATGGAGAAAAATCTTTTTATTTAACAAAAGAAGAGAAATTACTATAACACATACACACATAAAAAGAACTATTTCCCTAAAAAAAATTGAAATGATCTACTAATCAAATCATCAGCAAATTATTTACTTAATTATACAGTAAGTTTTGTAAATATAGATGCCTTTTTTTTTTTTTACGGAAAAACAAACCAAACTTTTGTTCTTACATGAGTATTACAATAAAAGGAGACACGTTGTGGTTTAAGCTGCATATTTATATTTGTAAAGATCATACAGTTCATTGTACAGTTGCTTCTTTTAATTATTGGAAAATACTAATTCGTTTCAGTTACCCATATTGCTTGTAGTCTGTTGCTTGGAGATCAAGTATGGATTATTACTAAATTACTAGACAGCATTAAAATTATACAGAAGCATCTAGGCAAATATTTCAGGGTTGGAAGGGAGTATAGAAAAAGAACAATTGCATTAAGATTTATAGGATAATTCAATATGAAAACCCTAAAAATAGGATATAATAAATGCTACATAAACCCTGTTTATTAATGCAGAATGGCATTGGAATTGAAAGTAATGACAGCAGTAACACAAATACTAAAATGAAGCATGCGCACTGTCGGTGACATGCTAACACTTTCACTAAGTGTCTCCAAAACCTTCTCGCTAATATATATAGCAGCCGGTTGTGTCAAAAGTCTCCATGTTCTATAATATTACAGATTAACTTGACTGTGGAATAAAGAGAAGTAAACACTGTTTTAGGATGACAATGCCTCTGTGCACAAACCCCCTGAGCACTATAAAATAAGTGGCATCGACAGCGCTGCGAGAACAACGCTCTGACCACAACCATGTGAGAACTGGAACCCCAACATTTTTTACCCAACATTTCAGCCTGAACTCTGAACATATAGTTTATTTGGAAGCATGTCGATATTCACGTGTTGTTTTATAAGACTTGTTTTTAACAGCATTAATGTATCATATCCACAGTACCTAAACTATCTAGATTTGTTTTATATAGAAATTTGTGTGTTCATATTTTTTGTAATTATTGTCCATCACAAATCATAAAAGAAGCCATTTGTTGTAAGGTAACCACCATACAGATTAAGTGTATTCATATGAGCATAAATATAACTGAAGTCAGAAGATACAATTGATTTAAACTGAAATAAACAGTGGCGGCATCTCTGTTCTGGGCAAAAAATTATGCTCTAATAAAGTTTATGGATTATCATTGGATATCAGCATGTAAAAAAGCTACACAGATGCAAATAGTCATTTATGAATATGGCATAATATTCCTTTCTAATAAAAATTAAATGGTTAAAAGAAGAATATAAAACAATAAAAAGGCAACAACAGCACAGTGAACATTAAATACAAAGCAAACGTCTGGTGTACAAATATTTGGTTTGTGGAACACTGATCATTCAGCTCAGTGGTAACGGATCATATTTATGCTCAGCGATCTGTAGAGCAGGTGGAGAAAAAAGTGCACCTCAGGTCTCAAACTGAATTCTTGTGCCCAGCACATTGAATTGTGGAAATATGCATAAAATATATGCATGTGTGTGTCCTAATACTGGGATTTCCAGAAGATGATCTGTTTATCTTCACCTCCTGTAATGACAGTGCTGCACTGCTCGTTCATCCAAATGCACGAGACGGGACCTAAAAAACAAAACCACTTTTGAACCAGAACTGTTCATATAACCACATACAGTCTCTGACAAAAGTCTTATCTATTTCGTAGAAACACCTGCTATTAACCTGACTTTTAATTAACCAATTGGTGTTAAAAATAGCTCATATGAAAAGCTAAAACCTTCCCAAATGATGTTTAACGCACTGAGATAAATCTTTTTTCAGTGAAACTAATTTATTATTTAATCAAGACAAAGGTTTTGTCACTTTTTTAGAAATGGAACAAATTTAATGGAACACAAAAATATGTCAGCAAATTAAGTGGTGCTGTGAGATCCAAATTTAATATCTTGTATGACTTCCATGAGCTTGAAGGATCCATGCGGTTTGGCAAAGAATTCATACAATTTATTAGAAATAGCAAAGAAAGCTGTCTTGCATGCCTCCCAGGGTTGATCAATATTCTTTGGTTTCATCGGTTATGCTTCAGGTTTCGTAGAGATGCTTCACTGAGATGCTGCAGTGGAAAATGGGATGGCCTTGGATTTTCGAGTCAACAAACAGTCCTCTCGAGCAGTTGTCTTGGGGGGTTGCTACCTGACCTGGGCTTGTCAAAAACGTCTCCAGTCTTTTTTTTTTATCCTTTGTACTGGACATTGAGACACTTTGAAGATATCTGCCAAATCAGCAGTTTATCTGGTCTTCAGCCTCTTGATAATCAACACTTTAGTCTCAGGGTGAATCTTAGGCATGTTTCCAGAGGTCTAGTGTACTGGGGTTCCTTTTAAACACACCTGAGACCTAATTGATCCATTATTAGTCACAGGTGAAGCTCCGATGACAACACTTATGTCTTTGCAAAAACTGACTCATTGGGCTTTACCAAGCTGTTAATATTAAAATGCTTTTTGTTTTGCACTGAAACATTATTACTAAAGCAGTTGGGATTAAAATGAGCCATTAGATTAGATTACATGAGCGATACTGATTAGTGGTTTAATGTCCACAAACATTCTCTTATATGTCGTGTATGTGTTTGTGTGTTTACCGGAATGAGCATCTATCCTGTGTGTGATCTTGCTAGAAAGAAGGTCCCAGACGAGCAGGTTCCCTGACTGTCCTCCAGACAACACAATGCTGCCATCCCAACAGAAACACCTACATTTGCAAGAATATTAAAAATAAGTATTAATGCAACTACTTTTCACGATGCAGAAAAAAAAGAAAGGGGATACACCATTTGGTAATTTTAATAGGAACACCTACATCCTTACTCATTCATGCAATTATCTATAGAGTATGTGGGTGTGACATGTGCTACTGCTTACTATGCCTAAAGTCTACAATCTGGATAACTTCAGGAGAGCAACACTTAAAAACATGATTTTAAAGCCAGTTAAAGAGAAAATCACCTCTGTTCTTCCTCTGCATGAATGCTAGAGAGTGTTGTGCCTGTCTGTACATCTGTAACCTTCAAATACAAATCTTCACCAATACTCAGGATGTTTCGACTGTCTGAATTAAACAAACACAAGCAGTTACAACGATTGAAAATTATTTGTACAATACACAAATACATGCATTCTTGAAGGCATCACAACAAACACACATTGGAATACACATACCAGGACTAAAGGCCACTTGGTGGATCTTTCCAGAATGACAGGTGAGCTGATGCAGAAGGGAAAAGCTGCCAAGATCCCAAACGCTGAGCGTGCCTTCCTTAGTGCCCGATGCCAAGAGAGTACCAGCAGGACTTAGAGCTATTTTGTTAACCTGTTTTAACAACAAGGTATCCCATTATTTCATTCCTCTATTTAAACTGTGATTTACACTAGCACTATAAACACAAATTAAGTTCTAGTTTATTTAACAGTTATAAGCTATGATAAAACCCACTAATTGTTTCATAATGAGTAGGGTATTCCACCAAGGACAGGTCGCCAATACATAACAGGGACACAGACCTTTTTGGGAAATTTAGAATCACTAATTAACCTAACATACATCTTTTTGGACTGTTGAAGGAAACCAGATTACCTGGAGTAAACTCAAGTAAGCACAGGAAGATGTAAATCATACAACGAAAACGTAACACAAAGTCAATGCATTGACTAATATGGGTCTCCTGTTGTATTGTCAATTAGACAAGTTCATCACACAGCATTAGACACTAAAGGCTTACTCACCCCGGCCTCATGCTCCAACTCAGCCAGCAGTAAAAATGGCGTCCTCTTGTTATTGCAAATGTCTGCAGCTACACACTTCCATACCTGATTCCACGCAAACAAAGGCAATCTTTTCAGCAGCAGAATATCACAAACTTTACTGGATACAATTAATTATTGCACTAAAAAAATAAATAGACAGTATAGCCATTTTAACCTTCAGTATAGAAACATAGCAGTATATAAAATATGTTCATGTTGATATTTAATTCATTCATCTTATAACCTGCTTATTTCCTAAGTTTCATTGCAAACTCCACACTGGAATACTCAAGTCCTTGCCCAGGAAACCGAACCCAGGCACTTCTCACCTTTACAGTAGAGTCCCATGATGCCGTGTAAAGCTGGTCATCTCTCCAGCAAACCTGACTTACAGCATCATCATGACCCATGAGTGTATCCTGCCTCCTGCCATATGCTATTGAATAAAAGTACCTGGTGCAGAAGCCAGGAAAAGAACATACAGAATTAGAATAGAGGTTAAGTAGTAAATAAACAAAGCAAACAAGTATGTACTTACACATTATTGTCCCATGAAGAACAAACCACAGTTTTATCCTCAGGCAATATCACACAAGAAGACAAAGCCTATGTGAAAAGATGGAAAATGAAAGATTAAACCACTTATATACTTATTACAAATCGTGCTACATCATTATTTCATCATAGAAAGCATTTAAGAGTACTATACTTTCTGGAAGCCAAAACCAGCTAGTGAGAAAAGTAAAAAAATAGCTAGAGAAGACTAAGCAAGGAGTTATTATTATTATTATCATCATTCATTCATCTTCTTGCCTGCTTATTCCCTAATTCGGGGTCACAGGGGTCTGCTGGCGCCTATCCCAGCACACATAGGGTAAGAGGCAGGGGTACAACCTAGACGGGGCAACACACAGACAAACAACCATTCACACACACTTTCACTCCTATGGACAATTTAGGATCACCAAATCGACCTAATCTGGCAAGTGGTAGCCTAGTGGTTAAGGTGTTGGACTAACCACTTAACCACTGTGGGCCCTTGAGCAAGGACATTAACCCACAATGGCTCAGTTGTAAAAAAGATACCAAATGTAAGTCACTCTAGATAAGAGGGTCTGCCAAATGCCAAACTGTAACTGAAATTGTAATTGTAATATGCATGTTTTTGGACGGTGGGAGAAAACCGGAGTACCCAGGGGAAACCTACACAAGCGCGGGAAGAACAAACAAACTCCACACAGAAAGATCCCCGACCCAGGAATCAAACCTGGGACCTTCTTATTGTGAGGCAACCGCGCCACACTATTATTATTATGATGTTTGTTTGTTGCAAATAATAAGCAGGTGCAGAAAAAAAAGTAGAACTGGACAGATGATAAATTTACACAGTAGCTCGAGGTGGCGAGTAACTGACTATCAGCAACACGGGCCACAACGACAGCCGATAAGGCAAAGATGGAAGACAAACTTCATTTTGTACGACATGATATGTGTATATACTCTGGCACATAAATATCTACTAAAGTCAAATCGTTTTTAGTTAAGGTCCCAAAACACTGCCAAAGATGACTGCATCACAATGGCAACCAGCAGGAGAAACACCTAGTGACGGTCAACATGCAGCGATACATACTGCTGCATGAGTGAATGTAGCATAACAAGGAAATGTAGGCATACTATTAAACCCCAGCATGTGGTATGGCACGTGACCATAGTATGGCCGGTTGCCCACTGTTTTACAATGTACTTCTAAACAGTGAAAAAGGGGTTTAGTGATGATATAGAGGCATCATATGATCGCCGATGAGGAAGATGAGGTTTATCCCACATTTCACCAAATTCATTGTCTATTGGATAGTTCTCCTGCAAAAAGAAAAGGTTTTAAATCATACGATTACCATGTTGGAAAAGGACACACTCCTCTGTAGCGTGTTGCTTTCTTTAGAAAACATCTTTAAGGTTGAATCTGAAAAAATAGAAAAAGTTATTTTAAGTAAAAGACAAAAACCTGAAGTGAGTAATAGCATTGCTCTGAATCAAGATCTTTTACCTTGAGATGTTGTAAAAACAGACACACCATTTAAAGTCACACAAATTCCTGTCACAGGCCTGAAAAAAAAAAAAAAAAAATTGACTGCACCGCAATATGCACACACACACAATAGAATTAACACAATACATAAACCAGGACACAGACAAACATACTCTTTGTGTATCTTGTGGCTGATCTGAAGTGTAAGTTTGTTCATGTTGCTCCAGGCAAGCGTCTTACTTTCCTCAGTCAGATCCTCAAACGATTCCATACTAGGAGAACCTGATTATGGACATGTATATTAGTGAATGCTTGGTGGAGGTAAAGCACCGCTTTGGATCTACACTATATTGGCAAAAGTCAATGGTTCATCTGAGAATAACAAACATACTGAGATTTCAAACTTTAATTCTTATTAGATGAATTCCTATTTCACTATTTAATTAAGCTCCACTTTTCTAGTAAAACTTTCTTGTCCAATGTGAAGTTTAAATGTGAGATATCTCTTCATTCAGCTCCAACAGTATTAGTGAGATCAGACACGGACAATGTCAGGTAAGGGGCTATGGTGTAGCCGCCATTCCAGTTCATTCCAAAGAGGTTCGGTGGACTTGTCAAAACACTGGTGTTTTTTGACTCTAATAATAACCCAACATGTCATAATGGAGCTCAGAGGTTTTGTGCTCAGGGTCATTGTCATTCTGGAACAGTGTTGGGGTCTCTTAGCTCCAGTGAAAAATAGTGCAATACTACAACATCCAAAAACGTTCTAGACAACTGTGGGCTTCTATTTTTGTAGCAACAGTTTTGAGAGGAACCGCATATGAATCAGGTGACCACAAACTTTTGCCAATATAGTGTTTGTAATGTAATGTTAAATGAGGGCTCAGTAGTGAAACCTAAAGAGAGGTCATTGGGGGATGTGCTCAGGCTTGTCCCAGCAGAGAGATTGTTGTAGCGAGGTGTGATGCGCTGAGGATGAGGTTTGGTGAAAAGCTGTCGTGGAGTCTGGCCAAACTCCAGAATCTGTGTTAGCATCGCAATCTTCTGATCTGGGTCCTCAATACTACACAAATACCAGCACACACAAACGCACAAGAACAAAATAAACAAGCGATTAAACTTGATGCACACTTCAAAATTATATCCAGGATCAACAAACAATACCTATCTATCCATCCATCCATCCATCCATCCTTTCCTGCCTCCAATTTCTTATTCTAACAGGCTCACAGGGAACCTGAGACACACATTCGCAAACTACAGAAAATTGAAAAATGCCCATTTTTCTACTGAGCAACTCTTTGGTATAGGAAGAATGGCAAAATTTAGATAAAAAGCCTCCTGAAGCCATGGGGAACATTCAAACTACACACACAGGGTGTAAGTAAGATATAGCCCCAAACCTTGAAGGTACATAGAAAACATACTTCTAAATGACCTCATGACCATGGTCCTTCAACATGAAGCATCTAAGAGGAGCCAACATTACCTTTCACAGTCGATGCCACCTTCATATGTTAACGGATGAAAAACTGAAAGAAAGAAAGAAAAAAAAGACAGTTCAGCACATGATGGCGAGAGAAAGAGCAAGAAAGAGAGAGAAATAGAGACATAAAATCAATCAATGTGATTCAGAAAGAGAGAGAGAGAGAGAGAGAGAGAGAGAGAGAGAGAGAAAAAAAGTACCATTGTGGGCTGCAACGGCTTCACTCCCTCTCTGTTTGTGACCAAAGATCAAATTGATCCACTCATGCAAATTCTCAGACACATACTGACTCTCCAGCGCAGATCGCATTTTCAGTAGAAAATCTCCCGCATCTAATACATACACACAAAGCAAGTAATTTTTGCAATTTTAGGGATATGCATTTCTTAAAAAATTACTCACCAGAAAAGCTTTTACAATAGAAGTCTACACTAGGACATCACTATTCACAGCAACACAGGCGTGCTGGTAAAGTGTCCACAAACATTTGTTTGTACTACTATAAATAATAGAAGGTTCTGGGTTCGATTTCAATGGGACTTTTGGTGTAGAGTTTTCATGTTCACCCCGCACCTACAGGGTTTTCTCCAAGTACACCAGTTTCCTCCCACAGTCCAGAAACATTACCAGTACATTAGGTTGATTGGTAATTGTAAATTATCCATAGGAGTGAGTGTGTGTGTGTGTACTGTGATAGGCTCCAGATGACCCCGTAAAAATACAGAATAAGGGACTAAATTAATCCTGTGTGATTTAGATTGTCATATTAGATGATGCCCACAGTCATCCAGGGCCCTAAATACCCTCAAATGTCCTTAGACCAGAAGTCACATCCAGTAAACAAGTATTTTATACTTCAGACTACCTGTTGCCCAGGGAGGAAGCTCTACATCTTCAACCAGCTCTCCACCCTGCCTTCGCCCCAGATCTAACGCAAGCATGTTCTTCAGAAAACTGCAGTCTGATCCGTAGAACTCAGGAATCAACTGAAACAAACAAACACACAAAGCTTAAGTTACTTGATGGAAACTGGGTCCAGTTTGCAAGTATTCACCAGGTATCTCACCTCTTTAAAATCAGTGCCTCCCTCTAAGCAGTTCCTCCAGGTATCTGCAACACTACACCCGAAACAGAGAATGTATGCTTAAAAGCAATAAAAGATTTTTTTTTTACAAGTGGTGTGTTGTATACCAGTGGTCCCCAACCTGTTTTTGACCAGGGACTATCTTTCTTGGGGCAGGGTAGAGGCGTGGTGTGGGTTCCAATAACAAAAATCGGAATGCAACAATTACACTTTATATTAGGGAATTACAATTGCAGGTAGGAATCTTGGTATTTTCTTTTCAATGTAGTTTTCTTTTTGCTAGCAGTTTGTGTCTTGGCCATTCTACTATCCTATCGCTTGTGCGTTCCTTTCTAAATTAAAAAAAAAGTTCATTTATTTCAAGGGTTAGATTCTGTTGCTAATGCATTAAAAATGTGCCAGAGTTGAGTGTGGTAGGAAGGCAAGTGCAGAAACAGTCACTATTTAAATTAAGATTTTTTTGCAGGCTGTTACCAAATGATACATGGACCGGTAAAGGTTTGGGGAGTTGCGGAGCCCTAGTACATTACCTGTTAAACATTCGATCTGCATGGTCATAACGGCCGTTCTGCAAACATAGCATGTGCTCTGGAGCTTTAGAATAGAAACACACAGATAGAGAAAGGTAAAGAAAAATAAAAAGGAGATTCAAGAGGTCAAGTGAATGCTTTCGTTATTTAATCACACTCTTACTTGTTATGGGTGACAGTTATTGCATTCAAAAAAGTTCAAAAAACAAACGTAGCTTAACAAGTAGCATACAGTCTTTAGAATATAAGAAAATTAACTAGAGCCATGTGCCTATAGATTTGCTGCTATTTTATAGATGGTAATAAAGGTAAAATAAACAAATCAATATTAACGATGATTTGTTTATATGAGCGTCATCTTTCCTTCAGATGCCTACAGATTAATGTCTTGGGAAAAACATTAAACAGCCTAACACACCTGTTTCTTTAGAAACACCTATTAGTGTAAGTGTGTAAATGCCACCAGATTTCCAAATACCCCAACGGTGTCTAAATACCCACAAGAGGCGCCTACGTCTCTCATCAAGAATCACTAGTGTGCTATAAGGATGAAGCCTGTATGAGACTCACCCACTCTTACAAGGTAAAAAAGGACGTATCCAGGAGAAGAGTAATGACTACCATACATAAAACAGGGTTCAGGCATGTCCTTGTAACGTTCCTGTAATAGATTCATTCAAACACACACACACACACACTGAAAAATGATAAAATTAACAACATTGAAAAAAATCTGAAGACATTAAAATACACTGCCTGGCCAAAAAAGGATGCCACCTAGATTTAACTAAGCAAACAGGTGGAGTTGGTCAGGTTTAGGTTCAGCAACAATATGTGCTCAAAGAATGAGGTCAGCTGACTACCTGAATATACTAAATGACCAGGTTATTCAATCAATGGATTTTTTTCTTTCCTGGAGGCACGGCCATATTCCAAGACGACAATGCCACGATCCATCAGGCATTCATAGATTGGCCACCACAGAGTTCAGATCTTAACCCCATTGAGAATCTTTGCGATGTGCTGGAGAAGGCTTTGCGCAGCAGTCAGACTATACCATCATCAATGTAGGATCTTGGTGAAAAATTAATGCAACACTGAATGGAAATAAATCTTGAAACAATGCAGAAGTTTATCAAAACAATGCCACAGCAAATGCGTAATGCCGTAATCAAAGCTATAGGCGGTCCAAAGAAAAATTTCTATTTTGGTGGCGACTTTTTTTTTTTAGCCAGGCAGTGTATAATAAATATATAAATAAATATGTAACATTAATATATAGCAGCAATTAGTGGCACTAAAGTAATGGCAGACTGTACACAACGTTACTTGAATAAACAGGCAAATGATATAGGGTACCCACAGTAACAGGAAATAGTTCTATGTTATTTCATGTTGGAGAGGCTATTTGCCAGGCTCTCCTTTAGGTGTATATACAGTTCCACCAGCTGCCTCTAGATAGAGCACTATAAAAGCATCTGAAATACTGCTGTGCAGTGAGACAACACAGAGAGTACTAAACATTCAGCTACAGCAAGTGCTGTTGATCTTATTCTCAAATAATATTGTAAGTAAAACTTACAATAAAGTAATAGAGTCCTACATGAATTACCCAACCTGGAGTTCAAAAAGCATAAGACCAGTTTTTTTTCCCAAAACAAACTAACATACAGTTTGCATGTTCTCCCAGTGTACGCCGGTTTTCTCCGACAGTTCAAAAACATGTACATTAGACTGATCCTAAATTGCCCATAGAAGTGGATGCGAGTGTGTGTGTGGTTGCTCGTCTATGTGTGGCCCTGCGATGGACTGGCTCCCTGTCCAGGTATAGGCTCCAGCGGACCCCAAATAATAAGCGGGTTAGAAAATGAATAAATTAATGAATGTTATGAAGACATGTTACCTGTACAGTTCGTAAAATAAAGGCGTGACCTATATGTATAATCAGTGTTGGATTGAAGTCCTCCAGCTAATTAAGACCGCATGACTAGCATAGTTTAAAAATCTCACACTCAATTATAATTGATTATTTAATTATAACTTCAGCCTGTAATAATTACTGGAAATCTGGACAAATATCTGAGGGCTTAACTTAGAAGCTTCCATAATCAGGTCTAAAATGTCAGTCAAGGTTTATGTTCTTACCAGTAGCCTTTCCAGTCTCTCCTTGTTTAAAGCCCCCACAGGTTTAGTGAGGTCACGGAAAGAGGCAGTATTTAACAGATCTAACAAAAACAAGTACGTATTAGCAGTATAAATCTAATGTACTATTTCACAGGTTATAATTAATGTGGTTCGTGCAAACAAGTTTTCCTTTCATGTGGTTGACTTACCTAGTTGTGGGCTAGTGTAGTCACTGAGGACCCAAGGAAACACAGGGTATTGTGACAGATCATTAACGCTGCGGTCTGCCAGGTTGTTAAGGTGCAGCAGATACTGGTAGTTGGAGATGTGGCCTCTTTGCCATTGCAGCATGTAACTCTCTGCTGTGTGCTCTGCTATGTGGTTCTCTATCACAAGCCCACAGGCACACAATTATTATTAAAATATACAAATGACATTTAAAGCAGTCAAAAACATCAACGGAAATGGTGGAGCCGTGGTCAAGTTGTTGGACAACTAATGTATAACTAGTGTGTGTGTAACATACCTAGAAAAGTGCCAATGTAGTAGTACAATTCGTCTCTGTCTTTAGTATTGTAAAATTTAAGATAAATATCTGAACACAAATCATCCTCTGTACAAAACACCTCCAGCCCCTAAAACATCCAACACACAAATTATATTTAAAGCTACTGTTCCAATCCTCACCTGTATACTGTACAATCAGACACACACTACACTTACCAGCGGTCTCAGGCCATGTCTCCTTTTATAAATGCGCTGGACGCTGCGGAGACCAATGTGCACTACTGAGTCCTGCCAATATCCACAAACAAATATTAAACATTAATTTTCAGTCTAATAAAATAAACAAAAAATAATGTTGCTAATGTGGCACTTCTAACTCACAGGGTATCCATTAAGAGGCTGGAAGTACAGGTTGTGGTCTGTGATGCAGACGTGTCCAGGGTTGGTCACCAAAGGGGTCACCATCTCAGCCATACACTCCATATATGGGTGCTCTGATACACTCTGAAAGCTACACACACACACACACACACACACACACAAACAGCATTATACATTGCCAGATTTTATATAAAATTAAACATGATGTATATACGTATGATGTAATATGAAATATACAAAGGCAAAATCAGCAGTATCTTTATTTTTCTGTAAAAAATAACTAATATAATAATAGCTATTGGTCAATCAATTCTTCTGTCACACATGCTGATATATTCATTATTTTATCTTCCAACTCGCTTATTCCCTAACTCAGGGTCACAGAGGTCTGCTGGAGCCAACCCCAGCACACAAAAGGACAGAGGTACACATGTCACACATGGATTTCTTTTCAAAGAAGGAGAAACTCATTTATTCATCTTTCTAAACTCTACAATAACGAGCTCAAAAAAGCCTCAAAAGATGCCTAACCTGTTTTTATCAAAAGTCGTTCTCGCCAATCTGGATTGCAAATTTGCGGCAATCTAGAAATGAAACGCATGTATTATTATATCATTATTATTAATATAAGCGTTTCTAAACAAAATATGGCCATGAACATGTGGATGTAATTGTACAAACCATGGCGGTCTGATCCCCCAGCTTATCCAGACATGATGCTCTATGTAACTGCAACAATGAAGCAATAATGCAATAATGGAGCAATAAAGCAAACACTGTCTACAAAATCTCAGCTATATAGAAATCAATAAAGGCTGCAGTGCAAACCTGCAGCAATGTCTGGACAACATCTTCAGTTTTTCGATGGATCTCCAGCTGGAAGAAAACACTTCTTTCTCTCTGTTAAAAGGGTTAAAACATGGATGATAAATATACGAGAAGAGAAAGGCAATGATAAAAAAAATATGAAAACTAAAAATTTTACAGCCATAAAAACACACATACACAATTGTTCACTGTTCTTACGCTCCCCAAACCACAATATGTTATTATAATTAGCATAATAATAAAAATAATAATAATAGTGGCGTAGAGGTTAGCACAGTCGTCTCACAATAAGAAGGTCCCGGGTTCGATTCCAGGGTCGGGGATCTTTCTGTGCGGAGTTGTCATGTTCTCCATACGTTTGCGTGGGTTTCCTCCGGGTACTCTGGTTTCCTCCCACAGTCCAAAAACATACAGATTAGGTGGGTTGGTGTTTGTAAATTGTCCATAGGAGTGAATGTGTCTGTGAATGGTTGTTTGTTTATGTGTTGCCCTGCGATGGACTGGCGACCCGTCCAGGGTGTACCCCTGCCTCTTGCCGTATGTGCGCTGGGATAGGCACCAGCAGACCCCCCCATGGCCCCGAATTATGGAATAAGCGGGCAAGAAGATGAATGAAAACAAATACAAAGCATAATTTCCCCTTTCTTGTTCTTCAGGGAACTACAACTATGACCAAAAAATGAATTAATTTATATATCTTGGTATTCTAAAGGTAAACTCTTACCCGTTCACATTTGTATGAAGCTACAAGATTCCCTTCTTTGATGAAAAAAACCTAGTAAACCAAACACACAGTCAGAAAATCACATAATAAACTGACTTTTCTTTCATACTGCCAATCAAATCGGTGAAATATGTAATGGTGTGTCTATATATTATTATTATATATTATGTTTACATGGACTACCACAACTTTAATGCACTACCTCTTATATGTGAGGTATTTGTACATTAGTTCTGTAATTTCTGCATGTCATCCTGTCTTTATATAATGTACAAATATTTTTCTAAAATTTGTAATCAAAAACATGTATATGAACAAATGGCAAAAATAGTACATTCCCACCTGCTTGGTTTCCATAAGTAAAGATGCTGGCTTGGCTCTGCAATATTATATGGAAATGAGAGAAAGAAGATAAACAAAAGTTAAAAAAAAATTTCTGAAACTGTACATTAATTTAACTGAATTTGCTTACATGGATTTTAAACTTCTACGTTTTTCTCAACAATAAACAGTAAACATCAAAATATCTCACTCTTTAAAGGGGTTTAACTCGTTCTCCTTCACGGCTTCTATCCGTCTGCAATCTTTCAGTGGAATCTAATGAAAAAAAACTACAATCAGTATTTCTCTCACGACTTTCAGGTTGATGAACTAGTGTGCGATTGGAAGTTACCTTTAAAATGGGCTCCATCGACTCATCTGGCTCAAAAATGACTGATTTAGAACAGATCTTTAGAGAGCCTCGAATATTTCTGTGACCAAACCAGGAAATGGAAAGAATAGCAAAACTAAATAAAGCAATCTGATTCAATTAGCAGTTTGTGTTACATAATTTTTAAAAACTTACATCTTTTATTATATTTTTTCCCTTTGGCTTGTGCCACCCTAATGGCTGGATTTTTATGTGCAAGTTAAACTCATCAATTACATCAACATATGCATTGATTCATTATTTCAACCTGATTAGGAAAACCATCAATTTAAAGACTGTAACATTAGTAATGTAACTTTTCATCATTACTGCTTGATTTGTGGATCATCATTAATAGACTAGGGTCTGCACCAGTCGCATCAGTATGCTACACAGACAATAGTATACACACTCCTATGTGCAATTTAAAATCACTAATCAACTTAATTTAGGGCAGCGCGGTGGCGCAGTGGTTAGCACAGTTGCCTCACAACAAGAAGGTCCCGGGTTTAATTCCACGTGCTTTCCCACGTGTCCTTCCAATCCAAAAACATGTATATTCGGTTGACTAGTGATTCTAGACTTTCCATAAGAGTGTGTGTGTGTGTGTGTGTGTGTGTGTGTGTGAGTGGTTGTTTGTCTGGGTGTGCTCTCTGATGGACTGGCGACCTGTCCAGGGTGTCCCTGCCTATCGCAATCCTCTGTAACCCCAAATAAGGGAATAGGCGGGTAAGAAGATGAATGAATGAACATACTTTACATGTATTTGAGAAAACCCATGCAAACGCAGGGAAAACATGCAACCTCAGCACAGAAAGACCCCTTGCCTGGAAATCAAACTCAGGACCTTTTTGGTGTGAGGCAACCATGCTAAGCACTATGCCACCACGCCACTAACTAATTATTTAAGTGTCATTTGTCAAAAGCTCTTAAAATTATTATTCAAACAAATTGGAATTCCAGCATTTTCATTACTGAAGCGGAGGCTTGCAACCTGTTCAGTTAAGTTTCTGGAAGACATGGTGTGTTATGACTGTGGTCTGATCTCATCTCCATAGAATGCAGACTGTACCTTAGTGCTGCAATTTAGTAGAAAGCCTTTTCCAGAAATTTGGAGGTTATTATAGTAATAGTATGACTAAATCTGACCTGGATGGACCCTTATACATTATATAGTATAACAAAACTGCTTGATACATTTCCTCCCCGATAGAATATTTTGACTGACTATATTCTTAGTTCTGTATGTATTGACTAAGGAAAAACTAAAAAGCATCTCCCAAGTGCTGTAGATAGAAATGTCAAACCATGAGGTCCTAAAGGCTTCTCTGAAGTCACCACTCAATTCAATTACAGCATCTCAGCATCTTTTTTAACAAGGTGATATTGTAACATCATCTCAGTGCCAGCTTAAACTTCTGACCGAGCTCACCTGTTCGGTTGAGCATCCATCCAGGACGCAGTGTGCTGCTCAAAATAGTATTCCTCCAGGTCCAATAAGAGCAGTGAAAACCTGAGAGAGAGAGAGAGAGAGAGAGAGAGAGAGAGAGAGAGAGAGAGAGAGAGAGAGAGAACATACACACTTTTAACTGAACAGTATTTGACCAGTCAGTCCCGGGTTCGATTGCCAGGCTGGAGATCTTTCTGTGCGGAGTTTGCAAGTTCTCCCAGCGTTTACGTGGGTCTCCTCCGGGTAATCCGGTTTCATCCCACATTCCAACAACATGTAGATTAGGTTGCAAATAGGAGTGAATGGTTGTCTATGTGTGGCCCTGTGATGGACTGGCGAATTGTCCAGGATGTACCTCTCACTCCAGCGGAAAGCCGTGACAAGTCGAGTAAGAAGATGAATGAACGAATGAATGAATGAATGAATGAATGAATGAATGAATGAATGAATGAATGAATGAAAATGAATTTGCGCAGTAAATTAAAATCCTGAGGATTAACAACCCACAACTCATGTGACTGTTTTTGATCAAGCAACTTCCGGCAACATCCTCAAAACAATAGCGTCTGTCACGCTGTAGCGGATTCTCCTCATTTACTCCTGAGGTCTGATAAAAGGAAATGAATAAACGAATGAACGAACGAACGAACGAACGAACGAACGAATGAATGAATGAATGACGATACATAAATAGAGACACTTCCGACCTGTGTAGTGTAGCTCGAGTTAATATATGAGTCTAAAAACACCGCGGAAGCTGCGTAAAGAGACTGAAGAGTGAAATACCTCTCTTTACAGCGCTCCTTTTTCCTAATGAACGCCATGGTCCACGGCGGGACACCCTCAGAACACCAACTCAGAAATGGACACGACTCCCGGAACTAGTTTCAGTTCATACCGGACGATCCGATTACCACTGCGACACTCTACATTCGTTTTCAGTCTCTCGCTTTCTCTGTTCGTTTGTGCGCATGTCAGTTTTTCTGGAGTCGAAACAAAGATTCGACACTCCAAACAGAAAATCGACTCTTTAACTTCTGAATCAGTGATTCTTATTGTTTTATTATTACATTTCATATTAGAGTTCTTGTTTTGTTAAGCCATCTTATTTTTACGTTGCCTGTATATACGGTAACAGTTATGTGTGAAAACCTGCGTTGGAGTGCGCTATAATGACGGCGATGGAGTGGTGACCAGCCTGGTGACCTCTGCCTTTCGCCCTTTGTGCGCTGGGACAGGCTCCAGCAGACCCCCGTGACCCCGAATTAGGGAACAAGCGGGTAAGAAGATGAATGATTGAATCGACTCGGTTTATTTTTAACACTATGCCTCTGTCCGAAAATGCATATTATTAAGTAGGTACTCCATTAGATTAAGTACGTTTTGCGTAATCCATTTCTCGTTCAACTGAAATTCCTTCCTGAATCTGAATCATTTTAGTGAATCAGAATTGTTTTGAACGAATCTCTCGAAAGAACCAAAATAAACACGTGACTTCGACTAAACTCATAAGTACAAAGGATTTTACTGATCGGTCGTTGGTAATATAGTTAACCAATTAGAATCAAGTGTGCTTGTCATATGACCTAGTAATAAAAAAAAAACTTTATGGCGTTATTAATCGCCAGCTGAAGAGCCGCAGATCTGGAGACGGAAGATAAACACAGTAAGAGCGAGTTAAGGAAAGGCTTTAATGACGGAGTGACAGACAGAATGAATCTAATGTGCGTGACGTTTTTCTCCCAAATCATTTCCTTCGCTATCGTTGCAGGAGGACATCAAATTAATGACTATCCCATAATAGGTAAGATCAGTAGCGTCAGCATGCCTCTGTAAACCGGAATGACTATCGGCAGCGTGTTATTGTGTGTGTGTGTGTGTGTGCGTGCGTGCGTGCGTGCGCGCGTGCGTGTGTGTGCGTGCGTGCGTGTGTGTGCGTGCGTGTGTGTGTGTGTGTGTGTGTGTAGGGGTTTTAGCGCAGGAGGTTTACAATCCTTCACCCGGGAAAAACGCCTACATCGCCGCATCCTATGTTAAGTACCTGGAGTCTGCAGGCGCTCGAGTCGTTCCTGTGATGTAAGTCAAAAGTTTCATTTGGTTAAATTAATTTTCGACACCAGAAGGGATTCGACCCGTTAATGTAAATGCCTTTATTAGCACATGGACCCATCTTGAAAGGTTGGAGTCAAAGTTCATAGTCAAGTATGAACAGGTATGGAGCAGGAATGGTTAAGGGGACTTATCAGTGGTAGTCTGGAGGTGGCGGCTTTAATCCATGTCTTCAAATTGGCAACTCGGTGCCTTAACCATTTGATCCAGTATTTTGTAACCTAGGGGTGGACTCATGGCAGCATTAGTTATTATTCTTTTTTCTCCTTTCGGCTGTTCCCGTTAAAGGTCGGATTGCTCTTCTCCACACTACCCTGTCCTCTACATCTGCCTCTTTCACCCTAACTACCTGCATCACATCCATAAACCTCCTCTTTTCCTTCTGCCCGCCACCTCCATCCTCAGCATTCTCCTACCAACATATTGCATGTCCCTCCTCTGAACCTGTCCAAACCATCTTTTATTATTTGTCTTTAATTTTTTTATTAAAGAATCCAATCAATTAGCTGGATTAGTTGATGCAATGACTAGTCCCTAAACATATATATTATATTTTAATTCCACACCTGTATGTGTGCAGGATAAATAAGACTGAGGAGGAATACACCAGACTCTTCAAATCTATAAATGGGTGAGTGACTGAATCCCAAATTTTATCATACTAAACCTTGCGTTAACTTTTTAACAACATCAAATAAATTGTTAGGAATAAAGAGTATAAGGAGTAACATCCTTATGAACAATTAAATGCATCCATTTATCTATCATTTCCAAAAAAAAAATTGATTAAATGATCATGTGTTGGTGGTGTAGCAAGAATGTCCCGGGGTTGATATGCTCCAGCAGACCCCTGTGACCCTGATTTAGGGAATAAGTGGGTTACAAGATAAATGAATGAATTATTATTTTAAATGAATGTTTACATTTGTATATTCTCATGTCTGTGTGAGCGGGATAGATAAATAAACACAAAACTAAATTTATATTTCACAAATTCTTCTGTTTCATCCCTTTAGAATCCTTTTCCCTGGAGGCGGTGCCAGTATCTTTTCATCTGGTTTTGCCAAAGCAGCTGGGTTATTCTACACACTTGCACTGGAGGTAAAGCTTGTTACAGTTACAGTTTGGCATTTGGCAGACGCACTTATCCAGAGCGACTTACGTTTGATCGCTTTTGTACAACGGAGCAATTGCGGGTTAAGGGCCTTGCTCATGGGCCTACAGGGGTTGCTTAGTGGAGGTGGGAATTGAACCCTGGTCTATCTGGTATTAGTGCAACATTTTAAGTCACCGTTTTCTTGTTGATGTTCTTCATATTTGAGTAAAATACTTTTGATTAGTGAGGTGATGTTTGTAACTGTCTCTGTCAGTGGTCATTTCCGAGAACGCTACAATATTTCTAAATCAACATAATGGGAGGATCTAACAAATAAAACCCTTTGGTTGTTTAGATACCTTCTTATAAGTTAATGTATGACAAAAAAAAATTAAGCACACTGGATTAGTGATTAGCATTGTTGCCTCATAGTGAGAAAGTTCCAGGTTCGAATTCCTATGCAGGGGCCTTACTCCGTGGAATCTGAATGTTCTCCTCGTGCTAAACTATTCCGGGCACTCCGGTTTCCTCCCACAGTTCCAAAAACCTTGAAGACCCATGTGACCCAGGATTAAAGAATAAGCAAGTGTAGAGAATGAATGAATGAATGAATGAATGAAAAGTTTAATTGCAATGTCGTTCCCTAATATTTTTATTTCTTTATAAACATCTAAAGGTTCTTTTGCAGTCTTCACAGTTCATATAGCTCCATAGTAATGCATAAGGATATATGAATTGCCTTTTAATTGTGTATGGCATTTGGCAGATGAGATGCCCTTATCCCAAGTGACTTACAGTTATCTTTTTATACAACTGATAAAGTGAATGTTAAGGGCTTTGCTCAAGGGCTCAATAGTGGCAACTTGGTGGTGCTAGAAATCAAAACCAATTCGCCATCCAACAGTGTAATAACTGCACTACTACTTTTTCCCCATATTAATAATCATACAAAATGTTCTTCAATTAAACATTTTATGGATTAATGCATTGGATTGAAAACAAAGGAAACTTTTGCTGTGTCCCTAGTTTTAATTATGTTTCTCTCAATGGAAGTTTTCACTGAATATTTGTTTTTCTGGCTAAAAGGAAGTTTGATAAATTTTATATTAGATGGTTTACTCACTCACTATCTTATCTTCTTACCCGCTTATTCCCTAAATCGGGGTTACGTGGGGTCTGATGGAGCCTATCTCAGTGCACATGGGAATCGAACCCTGGACCTTGTTGTGAGGCGACCGTGCTAACCACTATTACTGAAAATAATTTTTATAATTTGTTAATCCATAATTACTTGAAATTAAAGGTTGGCTATTTGTGTGCTAATAGGCCAATTCAAAAGGAGATTATTTTCCTATATGGGGGACATGCTTGGGCTTTGAACAACTTACACTGCTGACTAGTGGCAAGTCCTTACTCTCCCATACTAACACCAGCGGTGTCGCTCTTCCTCTCAATTTTACCAAAGGTAAGTTGCTTTAATCAAATACACTATTTGGGTCAAAGGTCTTAGGAAAACAGTGCATGAAACCCATATGTCTTTTTGGTCCAGGATTAATCCTGTAACAATTTCCTCACACAAGATCGTGTAGCAAGGCTTTGATTTATTCATTCGTTCATTCATTCATCTTCCTACCTGGGAAGACACTGGTGTCTGCTGGATAGGCAGGGGCACACCCTGGGCAGGTCGCCAGTCCATCTCAGGGCCCAATGCTTTGATTGATACCTCAATAATCTACAGTACTATTAGTGAGATCAGACACTGGTGTTGGGTGAGAAGGTCTGGACAACAGTGATAAGTAATAAGACTTGAAATGTTTCCAGAATGTTGCCTCAAAAGCAAACAGAATTTAATTTGACTACTACAGGGTTATTGACATTAAATCATTAACGTCATTTGGGAAATGTGTATTAGTTAGCTTGCATGCCAGGTTTGTTTTTTCTGCATAAACAGTTTATATTTGTGCGATATTTTAAATAAATAAAATCCCATAAATTATAGTTCCAAAATTCCTAAGATGACGTTCCCATGAAAAGCTTTTGACCCGTTCCAAACTCTAAGATGGTTTGGCTAAAATATTGGGCAATTTGAAGGGAAACTCTTCTGACTAGGGCGGTTTGATTTTTGTTGTCTCTGAAGTACTGATTGGTCAGTACAGATTAATTTAGGACATTTGAAGTGCAGATTTCTTGGTGTGTTGATAAAGAAACAATCAGACAGGTTTTAAACTGCAATACATCACATGTCACGAGTAATAATTAAACAAAAAAGGGGGAAAGTACAGTCCAAACTCTCAGCAGGAATCCATGAGAATTGCTTTATTACTATTTGATGTCTGATGGGTGGCGTGGAGGCATAGCGGTTAGCACAGTCTTCTCAAAGCAAGGTACTTGGTTCAATTCCCAAGCGGAGTCTGCATGTTCCTGAAATGTGTATGTTGTTTGGGTGGGTTTTCTCTAGCTACAGGGGTCAAGGGTGTGCCCTCTCTCCCTATGTATACTGGAATAGGCTCCAGCAAACCCCCTGAATTGGGGAATAAGCGAGTTAGAAGAAGAATAAATGAATTAATGATCTGTCTGGTTAGAAGCTGATAGGATCAATCCTTTGTGACATTAGAGCTGAGCAATATTGCAAGACTTGGCGGTGATGAGACCTTCCGGGTCTTCCAGTCCACAACTCTGCACATTATGTACGGATATGGATTTGGATATGTACTGTGAGGGAATCATGAAATATTTTCCAAATAACAGATTTATTTATCAGTCAGACCTACTGGATGTTTCCACAACATGTTTGTATTTGTATATCTTCTTTACTCCACTGTTTTCTGTCTGTTACCAGTCTGCGTAGTCGTTCTACTGATTACTGTCTCCGTGATTTAGAGTCACAGGACAGCCGAATGTTTAAGGACTTCCCAGAGGACCTGATGACATCACTGGCCAACGAGCCACTCACTGAGAACTCTCATCAGTGGAGTGTCACCACTGAGGTATTACATTACAACTCGAGTTACACTAGATAAATGAACCCAGTATCTCTAATCTATATGATGGTTTCAATCCCCGGTAGGATTTCACTGCAAATCAACAACTGAAAGAGTTTTACCGAATTTTAACTACAAACTCGGATGGACACACAGAGTTTGTGTCCACAGTGGAAGGTGAGAATGTGCAAATTAGTTTTTGATTTTGCTACTGTTATTTCTATCAATTGATTTTTTTTCCCCCCAGCATATAATCTTCCCATTTACGGAACGCAGTGGCACCCCGAGAAAAATACTTTCGAGTGGACTCACACTTACATCCCTCACTCCAGCGCTGCAATCAAAACCACCTTCTATATGGCCCAGTTTTTTGTCAATGAAGGTAAGGACAGACTGAAAGTGCAACATTCGAAATGAGAGAACACTGTATAGGCAAATATTTCTGGACACCTTATCAGCAACCTCATATAAAGGTCAACCTTCTGTTTTTTTACAGCCAGAAAAAGTGGTCATAAATTTTCCAGTCACGAAGAGGAGCGGAATGCTTTAATTTATAACTACCAGCCCACCCATACTGGAACAAGCTCTTCATTTGAACAAATTTATTATTTTGATTAGGTGTTTGTAGGGCGGCACAGTGGTGTAGTGCTTAGCACGGTCGCCTCACAACAAGAAGGTCCCGGGTTTGATTCCCTGGCCAGGGGTCTTTCTGTGCGGAGTTTGCATGTTCTCCTCGCGCTTGTGTAGGTTTCCTCTGGTGACTCCGGTTTCCTCCCACAGTCCAAAAACATGCAGATTAGCTACTAAAAATGAATGAGAACAAGTCACTGGTATTTGTTCCAGACTCTAAACTTTATTTTGACCTGTTTTAATGCCTTGTCTGACTGGCTAAATGTCAATCAAAAACATGTACTGTACATCTAGTTGATTGGTGATTCTAAATTGTGTGTGTGGTTGTTTGTCTATGTGTGGCCCTGCGATCAACTCGCTACCTGCCCGGGGTGCACCCTTGCCTTTTGCCCTGTGTTTGCTGGGATAGGCGCGAGCAGACCATGTGACCCTGAATTAGGAAATAAGCAGGTTACAAGATGAATAAATGTAAATTTTTGAAAATGTATATCCTGAACATATTTGTGCAGCAAAATATTTTATAAATTCTAATTTTATTTTATCAAATTAATACGATAATTTAAGATTTATTATTGATCAGACAGAAATCTTTACACTGTGGTTTCAAAAAAGAAGCAGAGCAACATGCAGCTCTTATAAAACAGGTGTCTGCATAGAATTAAAAACAAAATCTTATTTGTTGCAAAATCAATGTGTGTAAAGTTAGAGCTTTACTATAGAGAACAGTGCTTAATACTAATCATAAACATATCAAACAAATCAAAGTCAATGTACTCAATTCAACAGCAGGAAACTAAACCAGAATTACAAATATAATAGAAAAATACCACAATTATTTGTTTTATTTAATACAAAAATATTGCTTTTGTTAAGCTTTACATTGCATTAATTTTTTTACACACCTGACAAGTGCAGGTTAAGGCACAAGTTTTTAATGGAAAAAAGTCTTGACACCTTTGAATACACACAAACATTCAATACTTGTATCACACATCATTTCTATATTATTATGAAATAGTATTAAACTATTGAGTGGCATTCTCTACTACAGCTAATACACTATCTCTTTTATTAGACGAGCCTCTCCAGTTTTGTAAGCAACCAATCATGTGGCAGTAAAGACCGGAGTTCAGTCTGTTACTGTCAGTTCTTTGAGCAAGACCCTTAACCCTTCCCGCTCCAGGGCACTGTATTACAAATTTCTAGAAATGGAATGTGCCAAGAAACAAATGTAGATTAAATGTGAAACATTTATCCAGTTACTTCCATTTATACAAAAGTGGTTAAGGTTCTTGCTCTTGGGCTCAACAATGGTAAATTTGTTGTACTGAGAACCTACAATCTTTCACCTAGCAATTAAACCTCAACCGCCTTAACCACCTGCTTATCCGACATAGAAATGTTTAAAAGTGTCATATAGTGACACCTACAAACACATATAGGGGCATTTTTCTCAGACCTCCACATACAGAAATAATTTTTCTGCTTAAAATACCCAAACAAGCCAAATTCACTACAATCAAACCAAAATATTATTTTCATTCTGAATCTGAGCCTGAATAAAAATAATTCCATGTATTGTGTTGCTGCCCTCACGATTGGCTGATTTGATAACTGCAGTAATGTTTAGTTCTAATAAAGTAAACAATAAGTGCTTATTCAAGTAACAGTATTATGCAGCGTTTGCACCTTCAGCAGACTACACATTCCTTCAGTCTATTGATCCATTTCAGTGATCTTATTTAGTCTGAGCTACCGTTTCTCTTAATCATAAAGAACATAGCTGTGAACATAACTTTGGAATGTAATCTACGCATGTAAAAAAAAAATAGGTTTACTTAATGAACCTTTCTGCCTCTTGACTCGAAACCCAGGACATCAGAAGGACAAATATTCATCCACTATCTTGTATACTTCACTATTCATTTACACAGCATATATTTTGTTGATATGGAGATCAGGGTTGGTAAGTGGTTGTAATCAGCTGAAATGTCACAGTAAATGTCTTTGCAGTGGATTTAAAGATTCATATAGGGGACAGAGTTTGTCTCTGGGATTGGCTGAGTTCTGGATGCCAGACATCCACAATAAATATGAGCCTGTAGCTGTCTGCATCCTGCCACACTTCGTGCTCAAACGAATCATCAAATATCAATACTTTACCCTCCTCCCAGTCTCTGAAACACATAAGCAAATGTTAAAAGGTTAGAGAAAGCAACAGATTAAAAAGTTGACTATGAGTTTAGATTTCTCTAGTATCTGTAATTTGAAGACACTTTTGTTTGTAACTGACCGCGTCTGGTCTGTGCAGCGGATTCGACAGCCTTTAGGGGGAATCACAAGCCCCAGGTGCATGCGGAGACGGCAGTTTGTGGGTCCGGTGTGAGGCCATACATGCGTACCGGGCTGCATCACTGAGAACTTAATCTGAAGGAGAAGAAAAGACCAGTGAATATTCACATTAACATTTTTCTCAATGTAAAGAAAATAATGTCTAATAGTTTAATTACAACTCAACATAAAAGAATAAAACAGATAATCTGAATAAAAACAGACGAGAACGACCTCATTATCCTAAGTTATTTTACGGCAAATAAGGAAAAAATTGTGAGGGGAAAAAAAAGACAGTTCCAGTTACTAAAAAAAATCCTGTAATATAAATATTAAACAAAAGTGTTCTTAAAACTTAATAACAATCACTAGTTAATCACTCTGTTAATAAAAAACTGATTTTTCTCTATGGCCCTGTGCTGGACTAGTGATCTGTCCAGGATGTATTCTTCCGGTCTTTCACCCTTCCGAGAGTTGGACTAGGCTCCAGTAGACTCCCGTGTCCTTGAATTAGGGAATAAGCTATAGAACTATATTATTAATCAAACCATAAATCACCTCACAGGGCCAATATAGTCAGCATTTTTCCATCCTCTGATTGGTTGATCAGAGTAAAGCTGTCACAGACATAATGTATATGACTAGAATCTCTGAAGAGTAAAATGTATTTCATTTATTATTTGTTTGCATTATTTATTTTTGTCATGTTATTAAATGAATAATGATTGACCTGCCCAGGATGATATACGTAGGTAAAATGGTATTTACCCTTAATACCAGAAATATCTGTCCCTCTTTAATGCCACACCTTGTTACATTATTGTTTTTGTACAGTATTAATGGTTTTCATAATGGTGAAATGGTGTAATTAATGGTGTAAAGAACCCAGCCATTAGGGTTACACAAGCCAGTGCATTCTTAGTGCCGGTCCCAAGCCCGGATAAATGGAGAGGGTTGCGTTAGGAAGGGCATCCAGTGTAAAACTGCGCCAAATCAAATATGCGGATCAAAAATAAGAAACTCATACCGGATCGGCCGCAGCCCGGGTTAACAACGACCGCCACATGTACTATTAGCCGTCAGGGTACCGGTGGAAATTGGGCTACTGTTGGCCAAAGGAGGAGGAGGAGGAGAGGAGGAAGACGTCTACAGAGACGGCAGGTGAAGGAGAAGTGTAGGAGAGTGGAGGTCCGGGTGGGTACTTTAATTGTTGGTACTTTGACTGGTAAATGGAGAGAGTTAGCTGACATGATGGAGCGTAGAAAGGTGGATGTGTTGTGTGTTCAGGAGACCAGGAGGAAAGGCAGTAAGGCCAGGAACATTGGTGGTGGATT
>JAOTRA010000034.1:8075056-8093272 GCA_026260255.1 Pseudolaguvia tuberculata
TATATATATAAATAAAAAAAGTCAGAAAATTGCATGCTAAAACAGGTTACATATATAATTATGTTGGTAACCAGCTTTAACCTAACAATCAGGATCAATTAAACTTATCTACTAATAAAAATTATACTTTTAGTTTAGTATTTAATAATTTTATGTACATGTATGCAAATATTTGTGGACGTCTAAATGGAAGCGCAGTTTGAATCAGCACTTCCTGTATGCATTATTAGTATTATTAGAACATTGCTTCTCAGCAAGAGCATGTCCACAGTCTCAAATAAAAATTAGACTAGCAATAATGTCAGGGCTGTCACAATTATTACTTTTGGGTGATGAATAATTGTGAAAAAAGTAATTATGCTTAAGTCGATTTATTGCCCATTTTGGGGCTTAACAATTATTAATTGTATGTTACAAACAGGTAAGCAATCAACATCGCAAAACGTCAATGCTCTTTCATAGATAAACAGTTTATTAAAGAAATTTAGATTTTGGGTTTTGTCAGTGATTATTAGCAACATCTGAATGGAGTGATATTGAAAACTCGAACTTTCACTTACTTAACCTTATTAATAGTACTACAGCTCCCTCCTTGTGTCTAATAATGTGCAATGATTGTGGTTGGATTTAACAAAATCACAGTTAGGTAACGATATTGCAAATGCACGATTAGTTAATAATTATGACAGCCTCGGTCCCGTTTCAGGTCGCAACCAAACGCAAAAAGGTTTTCAAGAAAACAAAAACAGGCTCATATAACACTGAGGTATTGTATTCTGCTGACAAGGTCACCTACTCAAATGCTTCACAACCTGAGCATATAGCAAACTGCAACACAATGGCCGTGTAGTTGAAAATATCACTTTACAAGCAAGATTTATCATGACTGGATAATGTAGAAAGTATAATTAGTCAAGTGAGTCAAAGAAGATTTAGTCATTTTAACCTTATAATGACGGATCAGTATACAGTTTCTCCAGGACCATGGTGCCACAGACAGTAATTACGGTGTAAACAGTGAAATGGTGAAACATATAATTGCAACACAAAGACAGCAGATAAGGACAATAACACAAAAACACAGACTAAGATTAACCAATTAGCATTAAATAAAACTGATACTGATCTCTGGGCAGTAACCAGGCTGTTATGCAGTATTTTGTAGGAATCATAAACGCTTGCTTTAGTACAGTGTGCGTCCTGTGTCACTGTATCTGATCAGTTTACTTCCAGTTAGAACCAAACCCGAACACACATGCGTTCATGCCCATGTCTTTATAAATATACTTATCCAAAAGATGAGACATGATCAAGTTGTATTACTGACATGCCCACTTTATACACCAAGTTACACAATTTAGCTGAGAATCAATGAACATACCAGCTCACAAACACACACTATAAACCAAGGAGTGCCACAAGCAGCAAGCAAAGGTCGCTTCACAATTATAGGGTATGTCTAACAGGTGCTCATGCACACCTGACCAAACCATGTCTTTTTCTGCAGTTGAAGATCAATCTACCTTGCACATTATCCATTTTGGTTCCATCTACTTCTGTTTCTCCCATCGTGCTTTAGAATGGATCTGAAAAGGGAAAATAAAGTTGTTGTTTTTTTTTTCCTTGCTCATAAGCAGCAGAAGAAGAGGTGGCGTTTGCTGGCTCAGCTGCAACCCGATCTGTGCTCGGCCCTGCTGAGTATTTTTAGGGGTGCTGTCAGCACGCTTTACTTTCTGGGCCTCATATGGAGACGATGGGCTGAGGGAGAAGATCATACGCATGCTCAAAGTCACTGACTGGGTGGGAGCAACCGTAATGGGTGTCACAGAGATGCTGATTCGTTCAAGATTCTGTTGCATTTTTACCGTACTGGAATAAACGTCACTCCCGCAATCTAGGAACAACTTAATCTCGTCACACTGAGGAAGTGGAAAGATGTTGGGTTAAGGGGGTTAAGGTGTTGGACTGCTAA
This sequence comes from Pseudolaguvia tuberculata, assembly GCA_026260255.1. NCBI lineage: Eukaryota > Metazoa > Chordata > Actinopteri > Siluriformes > Sisoridae > Pseudolaguvia > Pseudolaguvia tuberculata. The sequence goes on from JAOTRA010000034.1 coordinate 8,077,029, forward strand.
TTGGAAGATTTGGGTTTGATTCCCAGCACCATCATTGCTGGGCTCCTGAGCAAGGCTCTTAACCCCAATTACTCAGTTGTATAAAGGAGATTATTGTAGGTCGCTTTGGTTACATATTGGGTCATGGAAATTGGTTTTTTTTTGTTATAGTGGATGAAACTATTAGGTAGGTCTGATGAACAACTGACATCGTGTCATTTGGTTTTATTGCGATTCTCATTGACTCTTATTAAGCATTTTTATTGCTATGCCAGTATAAATGATATTTTCATAATGATTAAACACTCAAACTACACACTTGTTTCTTAACAAACAGGTTTTGGACTGTGGGAGGAAAACGGAGTAGTCACGAAGAACAAGAAAAACATGCAACCTCCTCACAGAAAGACCCCTGTTTAACGTTTGTCAAATAGTTACACAATTTAATTATAGGATGGAACGAGATAATTTTGTGAAAGCAAAAATATTCTTTCTTTATTGCCAAGACTGAATATCCGGTGTCACTCCATGTTGATGCTCAAGCACTTTGGTAAAGTTGGTTTTATATTTGAACTTTCAAATTAAAAGTTGTGTGTAAAATCTAAATCAATCAAAACGGCAATTAGCGTTTTAACGACATAATTGCTTGCAAATGTCCAATGTAGCGCAGTTAACAAAATAGGGACAGTCAAAAAAAAGTTGTGAATTTTTCATTGTCGCCCTTGGCTTGCTGATTGGGGGTTTGCAAAGCCACCAACTATATTGCCTAAGTTTAAATGTTTATATAAATATAATGCTGATTTAACAAAACCTATAATAAAGCTATAATGTACTATAATTTAAAAGGGTTTTTTTAATTAAAATAGGGTGTGGTTGATTTGCCACTGGAGGAGTGCACAGAGCTTACTGTCCAGGTGAAAGCTTACATGGTCTCTGTGAGGAGACTGTGCATCAGCACATCATATGTTAATGCTACAGTGATATGTGGAAATGCTGGTGATCCAGGTGAACTACAGCAAACAGCAGAAGGATGGGAAGTTGGGTCGTATTTAAGGACTTTTTACTTTTTTTTTTTTTTTTTATGTAATTGAACTGTTAACATCATATCTGTTTACAGATGAAGGTTTGTATGTTATCCTTTCTTTTGTTAAGTTTTAATAAACCTTAAATGTGCTGCGAGGAAGAATTAAAAATAAAACAGTGGATAAATTAGTGCTTTCAGTTTATTTCTAAATGTTTTTGATATTTTTAGAACAGAGTATAACTAATTAACTAATTGACCCAGCTAAAACATGCATCTGATAAGTGTTGAATTTTGAATGCCTTTAAGTGTTATTTTAACACTTTCTAGAGTAAAAAAAAATGAACGTGTTAAATTTGTAACTACTTTCAAAGTGTTACCTTGACTCCGGAAAGTGTGGAGCTATATAAACTTTTTGCTGTTGTAGATAGCACGGTCGCCTCACAACAAGAATATCCCGGGTATGATTCCCAGGCCGGGGGTCTTTCTGTGCGGAGTTTGCATGTTCTCCACATGCTTAAGTTTCTTCCAGGTATTCCGGTTTCTTCCCACAGTCCAAAAACATGCCGATTAGGTTGATTATGATTTTAAATCGCCCATAGAAGTGAGTTTGTGTGAATGGTTGTTTGTGTGTGGCCCTGTGACGGACTGGCGACTCCTGCCTCTCACCCTATGTGCGCTGGGATTGGCTCCAGCAGACCCCAATGATCCCGAATCAGGGAATAAGCGGTTAAGAAGATGAATGAATGAATGAATGAATGAATGAATGAATGAATATCAGCTTCTCATAGTGTTCAGGAAGTTCATTATTAATATGTGCATCTGTATAGTAAACAGTTCTCACATGTTTTCGACACAAAATGATGTGTGACATTTTTTACATCTTCTAAACCACTTATTATTTATCTGAAGTATTTTGTAAGTGGGCGGCAAAGTGGCACAGTCGACTCAATAAGATCAACAACAACAAGGTCCCGGGTTCGATTCCCAGGCATGCTTGCATGGGTTTCCTCCGGGTACTCCGGTTTCCTCCCACCGTCCAAAAAACCATGTACATTAGGTTGATTGGTGATTCTGGTAAAAATGTCTATAGAAGTGAATTTGTGTGAGTGGTTGTTCGTCTATGTGTGGCCTTGCAATGGACTGGCGACCTGTCCAGGGTTGTACCCCCACTGCTTGCCCTATGTGTGCTTGGATAGGCACCAGCAGACCTCAGTGACCCCGAAATAAGGAATAAGCGGGTAAGATGAATGAATTAATGTTTTGTTAGTCAAAAAAGTTATAAAAGTTAAAATTCTGGTGTTAAATATATTTTAAAATACATATAATTTGTAAATGTCAATTTTCATTTTTGCTTAACTATTCATTTAATGTTATTAAATATATTACGATTTTAATTTACTGACATTTTAATACAGGCATCTGGTGTGCAGAACTTGAAGCGTGTCCAGATTAATGACGTCACATAACACATTAACGCTCATTTAAATTAAGTTACAGGTCACTTGTTTTCCCAAACCGTTGCACTGTTATGCAAAACGTCTTTCTGCACAAATGTAATAATCACTATTTTTTTTTTTGCTATTCTTATTATTAACATCAGTTTTTTTTAATCCCAGCGGTTTAGTGATTAGTTTATGCATGCGTCATTCGACAAGCTAAACAACACACACCCCAAACACACACTCGCACAGAGGTACAGTTACCTTTTACAGCCTGCTTGCGTGCAGGTTTTTTATGACCCATGGAGAAAATATAAAGAAGTTTCCAGATCTCCGTGCTAAAAACTTACGATCAGTAAATCTGAACTAAAACGGTAGCGTGTGTTTCCGTGTAAACTAGACAGTAGTACATTTCGCCCAATGTCTACCAAGATAAACGCGCATATGGAAGTTGAAGCCAATCAATGCTCAGATTCTCCTGAGAGAGCCAATCGCGTGGATCTGCGCATCTGAGCCCGCCCACTTCCGAAACGTGCGTAACGTGGCAAACTTGAGCGCAATATAAGGTTTTTCTCGCGAGATTTACGGTGGATATTTACTCCATCTACAGAATAAAGTGAAAAGTTATGCAGTGTGATAGATGTTATACTACTTCTATAAGTGTGGATCCCAGGATATAACTCTATTTTTTAAATAAATAAAAAATAAACCATTTTTTACATTCTTTGAGGACAAAAGTTTGTGGGCATTTTACAAGTACATACATTCGTGGGAAGTGGTGGCTTAGTGGTTAAGGTGTTTGGCTGAGTACCACAAAGACCGGGGTTCGATACCCAGGTCCACCAAGCAACAACTGTGGGCCCCTAAGCAAGGTATTTAATCCCCCAATTGCTCAGTTGTAAAAAGAGATCACTCTTGTTAAGTTGCTTTGTATAAGGCTGTCTGCCAAATATTGCCACAATTTGTGGTCACTTGACAATTAGATCCATAGATCCATACATGGTTCCTCTCCAGAATGTGGCTACTCATATATAAGAATGCAGTTGTCTAGAACATTTTTGTAAACATACATTATTTCCTTACTGGAACCAAGAAACTCCAACGTTGTTCCAGGTTGCCCTGAGACCTAGAGCGCCATAATCACATGCTGGGTTGTTATTATTATTAGAGTAAAAAAAAACATGAAGCATGAACTATTATCGTGACTGACCCACCCCAGACCACCTTACCTGACATTAGTGTCTGATCTCACTAATACTGTTGGAGCTGAATGAAGAGATATCTCACATTCAACCACAACATTGGACTGGAAAGTCTTACTAAAAGACTGGAGATACATCCAATAGCAAAAATTGAATACATCTGGAATAAGCTGATTGAAATCACGTGTTTGCAATGCTCAGGTGACCACAAACTTTTGAGAATGTAGTGTATGTCCATAAGTGTCTGCCCAAAGGTGAACAGGTAGGGGCCCTAGGCAAAATTATTATATGAGACCTTTCTTTTGATAAACTGAAACAAACAATGAATGCCAACTCACATATAATAAAACATTCTCTGTTATAAAGTATTCTCTCTAAAATAATTTAACGATATTGTATTCATCAAAGCTGGCATAGTGGTTAGCATGATAAAAAGGTCCTGGGTTCGATTCCCAGGCAAGGGGTTTTTGTGTGCGAGGTTTGCCTGTTCTCGCTGCACCTGCATGGGTTTTCTCTAGGTACTCCGGTTTCCTCCCATTGTCCAAAACATGTACATAACTTGCCCTTAGAAGTGAGTTTGTGGTTCTCCATCTTTGTGTTGCCCTGTGATGGGCTATATGTGCTGTAATAGGCTCCAGCAGACCTCTGTGACCCAGAATTAGGGAATAAGCAGGTTATAAGACAAATAAATGAATGTTTAGAACAACAGGTCTTTGCAATGTTATTTCTTACAATAACGAATTACTTAAATAATTTATTTCTGTTCAGTAGTGGGCAAAACACGACCAGGCAGAGCACAATTGATTTTGATTGATTTTGATTATTATTTGTCAGTAATAATATTCTATATAAGCACACTTGGTTAGGATTCTTTAAATTTTTTATTTAGGTGAAATAACAAAACAAACCACATTATGGGAAAATATGCAATGTTTAAATCCTGAACATGCTAAATCAATAAAACTCCTAAAATGTTTCCTGATCTTGCGCACAAGTATTAAAAATAAAACTGAATCAGGGTGTGTTTATGTATATAAATCAAAAAACTGTTGCAAAACAATGTCTGTCTTGACCAATCAAAAACTCCTCAGAAGTAGGATCCTGTCAAAACGAACTTCTCTGATCCATCATATTTCATTTCAGCTCATGTCACCATTCTTCCACTGGGTTTAATTGACATAAATTGTGTTGTGGCAATAGTATATACTTTTACAATTTCTATAAATGTTGGCTTTATCTAAACAGCACATGTTTTAAGATGTTTGAGATAATTGCATCTTTTTGTCTAGTACACAATGCCAAAAATGTGAAAAGAACTTCTTAAAGTAAACATGTGCTCATAGTGTCCTATTCAGCAAAAGTAAAGAAAGAAGCAATGTAAATGAAAGTATATGAAAAAGTTCATTAAACTTTGTCATCATCACTATGGAAATTGATGTAAAGCTAAATTGCCATTTGAAATTTGTATACAACCTAGCATACATTTATTTTACTTTTGGGATTTTTACAATGAATTGGAATCAAATCTACTTCATTTCAACATAAAGAACTAAATTAATGATAGAAAAGACAAAATACCACAAAAAGGTACATGTTTTTGCACCCCAAATGTCTTATTAATAATACATTTCTCAAACGCACATTCTTCATTCTATTCTGAGGCAGATTTGGGATAGTCCATGTCACACTTCAGGAATGGAGTGGTCCATTAGAGATTTCACAATGCTGTTGCACATCCTGTAGCAAAAAATTATTAAAATAAATTTGAAAAGGTGAAGAAGACCATTTTCAGGATATTGGGAGTGGCAATATTAATCTGGATTTGTTTACCCTCAATCCCCCACTTTACCTTTTCATCATGTGTTCAAAGACGATCCCTGGCATCACAGTCACAGTCACGACATTTCCACTAGTGTTGAGGATGTCCAACAATTGAGAATCCTGACAAGGAGAAGAAAGGCCAAGTGAGAGTATTATTTTACTAGTCAATGTCTCGGCTTTTGTCCAAAATTACAAGACTGACATGTAAAGCAATCATGGTTCATGTTGGTCAGCGTCAAGTGTAGGGATATCAAAAGATAAAGTGGACCTTGCAAAAACAGGCAACATGAAACAATAGATCATTTATTTCTAAAAGTCTATGTACAGTATTGTGCAGAAGTTTTAGTCAGGTGTGAAAAATGCTGTAAACAAAGAATGCTTTCAAAAATAATTATTTACTTTCATCGAATAACAAAATGCAGTGAATGAACATTTGGTGTGACACTTTGCCCTTTGTACACGTGCACATAGTTTTTGAAAGAACTCGGCATATGTTTTTTTAATGCAGGTGTTCTCACATTCTTCTGTCTCTTCATGTAATCCCAGACACACTCGATGATGTTAAAATCAGGGCTCTGTGGGGGCCATGCCATTACTTCCAGTACTTCTTTACACTGAAAATAGTTCTTATTGGCTTTGGCTGTATGTTCGGTGACATTGACCTGCTGCAGTATAACTTTGGGGTTAATCATAACCTCCTGATGGTATTACATGATTGATATGTATTTGCTTGCATTAATCCTGACTAAATCTCCATTTGCAGAAATGAAGTTCCAAACGTTCAAGAAACCTTCACCAGCGCTCTCCAGCCCTTCGACGAACAAACTTTTCTGATACAGACATATATTTCAATACTTCTTTGCACCTCATTCATTCATTCATTCATTCATTCAGTCATTCATCTTCTTACCAGCTTATTCCCTAATTCGGGGTCATGGAGGTCTGTTGGTGCCTATCCCAGCTTATAGGGAGCAGAAGTACACCTTGGACAGATCGCCAGTTCATCGCAGGGCCACACATAGACGAACAACCACACACACACACACACACACACAAACACACACACACACACACACACACACACACACACACACACACACTCCTATGGGCAATTTAGAATCACCAATCACACGTTTCAGAACTGTGGGAGGAAACCGGAGTACCCAAAGGAAACCCACACAAGCACGGGGAGAACATGCAAACTCCGCACAGAAAGATCCCCTGCCTGGGAATCGAGCCCAGGACCATCTAGTTGTGAGGCGACCGTGCTAACCAATATGCCACTGTGCAGCCCTTTTGCATCCCAGTTCCTGTGTATTCAGGCATAATTAAGTCACTTGGCCTTGTTCCCACGTCGGAAGTATGGCTTTTTAACTGCAACTTTTTCATGAAGACCACTTCTTGGGTCTCACTGGTTTCTGCCAGTTCTGAGCTGATGGCACTGCTGGACACCTTCTGATTTCGAAGGGTAATAAGCTTGATGTGTCTTTCATCTGCTGCACTAAGTTTCCACATCTACGATCCTCAGCGTTGCCCGTTTCATTGCGCTTCTTCAAAAGAGCTGGAACATCAAATCTTGAAACCCGCAGTCTGCCATACCTTGAAATCTTTTTCTGTGAGAGACTTTGTTGATGCAGTATAACTACCTTGTGTCTTGTTGCTGTGCCCAATATTGCCATGACACGAAACTGTCTTTCACAACCTCATCTTGGTAGCAGAGTGTAGCTGTTCCTTACCAAGTTTTAAGCCTCCTACACAGCTGTTTCTCATGTTCATGGGTAGCTGTAGAAAGCTTTAGTCTGAACATAATTTGAATGGAAACGATATGGAAATTTTACCTTCAGTCCAATCACATTCTGGCCATTGATTTCACAGATCTGGTGGTCGGTGAGCATTCCGTTACGAGCTGCAGAGCTGTCCTTTGCTATGGATGTGATTCTGCCTTTCTTGAAGATGAAACCAAGCTGGCCGCTCATGTCCTTATGCAGAGTGACAGCACGCTCTAGAGGCCTACAGAACGACACATAAACCTCTTAATCCTTTATTCAATACTATTTTTAACATGCCCTTACTGACATATCCTTGTTATACACCTCAGTGGAATTCCACTCACTATTTTAGTTCCTGTTTTATTACTTTAGAAACAAGGTGCCAAAAGATCAGATTTTTATTTCCAACAAGCCCTGATATAGGTTCTATTTAATAAACATTTATCACCTACAAGACTATTCTCTCCCATTTGTTCGTTGTGTCGATAAACACATCTGTCTCTTTTCTCTAGTCTGGGTGGTAACACTTATGCCTTTAAATTTGTTTTATCTACATCATTAGATAACATTGGAAATTGGTAAATTATATTATCTGTTATGGTATAGCTATCCAATATAAGTCAAACCCAGTGCTAAAATATTGCTGCTGAACTGTGCGTACAAAAATATCCTGGTTCTGGTAACTTTATCAATAATTAATACATGGCAGTCAGATCCTTATAAATAAAATATACTGTTTGTTGTATGACTACCGGATACCAGATTCTGTCCTCAACAAAAAGATAATATGTGTACCTGTCTCGTACTATTAGTGATATTCTCTCAGGACTAGCATTCTTCAGAACCTTGTGTGCACGGTCACTGCTCCAGCCAGCACAGGACTCGCCATTGATCTGCAGAATCTGATCACCAAAACGGAGCCCTCCTAATGATGCGGCAGTGTTTACTTGTACTAGCTGTACAAACATCCCCTACACAAGAGACATCAAAATCAGTTAATTTGCAGTTCATTCATTCACCTTCTTACCCGTTATTCCATAATTCGGGCTTATTGGGGTCATTTGCTGAACCCTTTTCCAGCGCACATAGGGCGAGAGGCAGGGGTACACCCATCAAGGTGTACCACTCACATACACACACATTCACTCATTTGGACAATTGAAAATCACCAATCAACCAATTGTACATGTTTTTGGACAGTAGGAGGAAACCCAAGCAAGCTCTAGGACATTAAAAGATTCCCCGGTCTGGAAATTGAACCTGTGACCTTTTTGTTGTGGGGCAACTGTGCTAACTTCTACGCCACCACACAATTGACGTTATCATTTAACAACATTTCAGTTTTAATTTTTAGTGGTTAGCAACTTTACTTTACTCCTATTAGGGGTTGTCACAGCGGTTCCTGGGTTCGCATGTTTGTATGAGTTTGCATGTGCTCTCCACACTTGTGTGGGTTCCTCCAGTTACTCCGGTTTCCTACCACTGTCTAAAAAAATGTAGGTTAGGTTGATCAGTGATACTAAATTGCTCATTGGACGGAGTATGAGAGTGTGTGTCTGGTGACCTATCCAGGGTGTACCCCTTCTGCCCTTCATTCTTCAAAGAGCTGGCATGAATAAATGAAGGACTGTATGAAATTAAAGAAAAAGAATGACATTAGAGTTAAACTCATAAGATGCATCTTACCAACCAGACATCCTGTACATTTAAGGATCATGTTATTTTCCAAATACAGGAAGTTCAGTGATTATTAGATAAGTTAATATAAGATAATAAGGATAAAATGAGATATGATACATGCCCCAAAATAAAATAATTCTCAGTAGCAACAGGACAATTTTTTATCTAAATGAGTTTCTTTTTAAATAATGATAATATTATATTTTAGCTGGTCTGTAGGGCTACAACAGGGATGAATTAGAAATGTCAGGGTGTGATGTGTCAATGTACACGATTACATATTATAGATCTTTCTTACATTATCTATAGCTTTGAGACGAAGGCCGATCTTCCCATCCATGTCTTTACAGATTATCACCTCTCTCACACCCTGCCGAATCTCAGCTCTCTTCACTCCTATATCATTCCCAGTTATAGGAGCAACCGTCCAGTTTGTTCCAGGTGAATAAACACTTACAGCCTTCAGAGGAACAGAAGATTCACCCTTTTATTCAGACAAGCTGCACAGATTTATGTCACAAAGAACAAATTACACACAAACGTCAACCCATAAAGACTTACTCCATTACTTTGGTCAGGGAATGTTGTCGAAAAAGTTTTTATTGCCTCGATACTCAGATTGAGGCCCATAAATTCACTCAGCTGAGGATACAAATTTCCAGACGCAACTGTTTATACACACACACACACACACACACACACACACACACACACACACACACACACACACATTTATAACCATTACAAAATGTATTCTCATATATTAATAATTATTTTATATGACCTGTTCCAGTTTCCTCCACTTTTGACTCGCTGTGGGCGGGGCTAGATAGGTATAGGGCGGAGTCATGCATTGGCCGGGGCGGGGCTTTGAATGGACTGGCAGTAGGAGTGTTCTGCGCCTGTAAAACAGACAGAGATAAACTTTTTTTTTTTTTTTTAATTTTAAAGAAAAAATTAAGAATGTAAATTTTATTTTATTCTAACTCTTTTTTATACACAATCCCATACCTGAATAAATTTATCCACCTTTAGATCTTCTAAAGACGGATACAGTGACATGGCTGCTCTCCCGTTTCTTGGTACAGGGTATCAGTTACCTAAAGACATGCACAGGTCGTGTAAAGCTACAACAGCACAATTACTAAGGATAAGATATTTTTTATTTATGGTAAACAGAATGATTATTTATGATTATATATATGATTATTTATTTTATAGCATACCATTAGCTCATTAAATGTATAACGGATTAATTGATATTATGATAAGATTGATTTTTATTACACATTATTAATCCAACTACAGTAATAAAACATCTTATTACACATCTAAGTTTTGGTGATAATAATCGACCTATAGTGATAAAAGGAAAATGCCCAATTGCTGTTTATTTCGATGCAATGATCCGCATCTCCTTCATCCAGCTTTACGTCATAGAGTCAGCAAAATGTAAACATTCGGATCATTTCCCGGAATTTAATGTCGCACCTAAATATGATGGAGGCAAACCCAGGCTGAGAACCACAAACTGTAATGTGCATGTAGGCGCACAAAGGGTGAGGCAACAGCAGAGACAATTTCGCAATGCGAAACTGTGACATCGCGCATTGCTCGGACATGCAGACAATCGACGCAGGTGTAAAACCCGGTTTAGCGTTAAATGACGATAGATGCGGGGTTTTTTTTATTCGCGTCTTGGATAAAATTCCTCCTCAGACTCACCTGAATGATGCCGAGATGTACGTGATGGTCAAAGAGACAGAATCGAAGAAAATGGGCGGTTACATCATCTGTGGAGGTTTGATGAACCAACACTAACCGTATCGTGATCCTGTAAACGATACCGAGCGTTATACTTCGGCAGCTCTGACAGTGCGCGTGCACGGTGCGCGTGCACGGTGCGCTCTCAGCATCACTCCTGACCTCTATGTTGTTTTAGTTCTCTGATAGACAAGGTGGTCAGTGATTCTGTAACAATAGTGAGTCTTTGACCATCATTTTAACAACAGGATCTTTTCCATTACACTGGAACGTTAATACACATTCTATATTCATTCATTCATCCATTCTCCTTACCTGCTTAATCCAAATCCATCTCAGGGCCACACATAGACAAAACAATTCACACACACATTAACTCCTATGGACAATTTAGTATCACCAATCATCCTAATCTGTATGTTTTGGAACTGTTGGAGGAAACCAGAGTACCCAGAGGAAACCCACACAGGTGCGGTGAGAACATGCGCAGCGCATAAAGATCCCCAGCCCGGGAATCGAACCCAGTACCTTGTTGCTGTGAGGCAAGTGTGCTAACCACTACACTACCACGCTGCCGCCACCTCAGTACATATTTATACATATAATCATCGTTTAGCTTTTATTAAGGCAACATGTTAAACATCTGTTTCATGAACACAACTAACTGTTCAAAAATATTACTCAAGACAAATGTTTTTTGTTGCCTACGTGTTTGTTCATTTATCCATTTTATTTATTTAATGTATTATTGTCTAACATCAAACTTTCACAGGATTTATCCATTTAACTTATATCTATCTTCTCTTTGTACCCAATTGAGGGTTAAAGGACTTTAACTAAACATTTGCTTGCATGCTACTTTGGTTTCCTCCCACAGTCCAAACATGTAGATAAAGGGAACAAGTGCGAGTGTGAAATCGGCAATAAAATTGCATAAACGCTGGCAAGCCGTTAAAAAGGAAATAAATAAAGTGACAAAGTGACATCATTCTCCATCCCATGTTTCCCAAATCACTCCGAACCAGTGCATTCAGTTTGTGCTCGATTTGTCATTAAACCAACACTGTAAATACATATTTAGTGTTACTTACACCAATGATTAAAACTAATGACTGTATAATCTGCTCATCATAAAAAGACTGTTTTTATTACCTTTTCAACAATCTACTTAATGTATAACACAAGTGACAGATGTGAGGCAGATTCAGAAATGTTTGCCTAATAAGCCAAACTTTGTATGAATAAATCTGAAATGTAGGAGTGTAATAATTAGCAAAATAAATATGACATACAAACAGCTACCCAATCACAACAAATACAGATAGACATATCGAATGTACAATACAAATTCAATATTTAAAATATTCTTCGGGTGGAATAATAAGGACCTAATAAAAGTACAAAATAAAAAAAATTTACATTTAGGTTTGACAAACAGATAACATATAATATATTGTTCTTAAATCTAACTAGTATTTTAAAGACTATTAGTAAATCTTACACACAGCACATTTATATTGCAAACTAATAATATAATAAAAAAAATATATAGTGTTTGTAATTTCTTACAAAAATGTTCCATTAGGGGTCGCAACAACGGATCACTCTTCTCCACACTACCCTGCCCTCTACTTCTGCCTCTTTCACCCCAACATATCTTAAACAAATGTAATTTCTCAATATGAAAAAAATAAAGTGTATATCCATGTTTATACATGATTAAGCCATCATCAGTTTAGCACCCTATTTAGTTGTATTCAATGATTAATATATTTTGGTAGCTACTGTAGATCGATAGATAGATAGATAGATAGATAGATAGATAGATAGATAGATAGATAGATAGATAGATAGATAGATAGATAGATAGATGCTATAAATACAAACATTACCCTGAAAAAAAAAAAAAAAGGAATGAGTAAAAATTTTAAAAAATTGTACATTAAACTCTGGTATTGTTTCATTTAAAATCTATAGTGCTTTAATACAACTAATATATAGTTTTTATACATATTCTTAAAGTCCTTATACCTAATAAAGTGGCAATTCATTTTTTCAGATTCTTTTCCATGCTTTGGTTTAACACGTCACACTGTTTTTGAGCTGATATTATTCTCCATGTGTGTTTGCGTACCTGTCAGCTCTGGATTTGTATCTAAGCAGTACATCTTGTGAAGGTGGCAATATGCCAAGGCCAGCACGGGTACGGTCTGGTGACAGAGTTTTGCAATGTTCACCAAGTTGTAAGTCATAGTGCCAGAGCGCCAGCATGAGAAATAGCTTTATCTCATTCATAGCGAAAAACCGACCCGGACACTTACTGGCACCGGAACCAAATGGAACAAGGTAATAATTCAGCTGTCGGCCATTTTTGTAGAACTGGTTTCGTCTTTGACCTTCCTCATCCAAAAATCGGTCATACTTGAACTCCTGCAATTAAATTATTAAATTACAATAAATGAGATGAACACAATCATTTCGATTAAAGTTAGAGCATTTGGCAAACGTCCTTATACATAGCGACAATTACATTCCTCTTTCTTATACAACTGAACAATTAGGGGTTAAGGGCCAAACTTAAATCTTCCAATTAACAGTACCATAAACATAACAATACAGCAAATTATATAGAAATCTTCTTGTGGGCATGTGATGGACTGGTGACCTGTCAAAGGTGTACCCCTAGCCCAAAGTGTGCTAGGATAGGCTCAAGCAGACCCCCATGACCCCGAATTAGGGAACAAGCAGGTTATTAATGAATGAAAGAATGCATGAATTAATGAATGAATTAATTAATGTAATAAACTGAGTATAAACTATTATTAGCAACAATAAGCGTAATATTTAATTAGACACGGCTAGTGCAAGACGTATGTATTTACCAATGGGTTTGGGTAAATGTCAGGATCTAGATGTATTAGTCTGGGGTAAAGAGCGATGTAATCTCCTTTCCTTATAGCTGCCGTTTGACCAGAGTCCAGGGTCAAAATGAAGTCATCGCTTGCAACTCGGATCATAATGGAAGCACTTGAAAGCCGGAGAGCTTCCCTGATAATACTTTCTGCAACATAAAACCACAATGATATCAACCAAACTATAAATCAATCCACATTTACAAATACTTTCCAACAGCAAAATCGAACACTAAGAAAGCCAGTCTAAATAAATACAATTTACAGCTAAAAGTTTGTCATCTCCAAACAAATAGTGTATGTTTTAAACCCAGATATATAAAGGCCAGGTCATTAATTGCAGTATACACAATGAATATGACAATTGAGTCTATGCCAAGCTACACTGAAAGTCCAGTTTCCCCAAATTTGAGACTTCCAGCAAAAGTTAATTTGTTGACCTCAAAGCCCTGTTTGGCTACTGAAATACAGATACAGTATATATGGTGGGGCAAGGTCATAGAGTGCTTTATTAACAAAACCAACTCTTAATGAAACTGGGAGCTATTGGAATGAATAAGGAGTTAAGGTGCGATACTTAAATGTCGGCATGTTATGTGTTGGGTCAGTAGAAATATGATATTCAACATTTACCTTTAAATACATTAGATTGATGCAACAAACATATCTGACAATGTCATCTTAAGGGTTATGTTTGTAGACACATAAATGCATAAAATTTAAATTGAGGTAAAAGTTTTGCTGTTATTATTTTGTTTTACGTGTGCTCTATCTTAGGAAGCTCTCAATCATCTGCTCTTGAGTTTCCTGTTTGGATTCTTGTCCTTGTCATCTTTCTCCATTTGTTTCTTTAATACTAACCTCTGTACAGACACCATAAGAATCTAATAACTTTAGATAATAGCTTTGTATAATAATTTGTACATGTACATTATATTGATTGACCACTCTAAAATTGCCCATAATTGCTTGTCTATTTGTGACCCTTCCTTTCACCTTATGTCAACTGGTGAGCTGGGGGGCTCCAGCAGACCCCAGTGACCTCGAACGAATGAATGAATGAATGAATGATGATAATCTGTTTAGAGTTTCATGTTAAAGTAGTATATACATGATTGAATAATTATAAATAAGGTAACCTACCAAGCACAATCATGGATTCCAGCTGTTCTTTTGACAGGCTGATTGGTTCATTATTTGGTGACAAGCGGGTGACAATCAGGTCGATCTCTTTTCGTGCCGCAGTAAAAGCTTCTGGAGTTCTGGAAAGCCAGAATACACGGGAAAATTTATCCCAAATATTTCAGAACGAATAAAAGCAAATACACCTGCTTTGAACAAGTTATGTAAACACTTTAGATTGTCTACCTCAATGTATAATAGAGACTCCAAAAGGCAGCTGGCAACGTGTTGGCCTGCGAAGCCCAAAGCATGCATACGTGTGTGCGTGCTTTATCCGTCTCATCTAAGTACATGCGGTCAAAGGCATCCATCCTGCGTTGAATTAAGTCAGAGATGCACATCCTGCGATGAAGCTCGGTGTGCAGCAATCCCTTGGTTAACGATTCTCTTGCCTTCCAGGCACGGACGCACAGTGCGATAGGTACGCCGGCTGCCAATGCAGGAAATGCCCCATCGAAGGCCAAAAAATCCTGCTTCGCCTTCTGTATGCATGTCCCAACAGTTCCTTTCCCTTCTGTCTGAAGAAGTCCTGCTTTTTTACCAAAAAGAGTGACAAATCCAGCCTCAAACATAATGCGTGTTGTAAAGCACAGTAATCCTTCCTCTTTCCAACCACTTTCACTTGGCTGGCCATGTTGGAAAACAGTCTGCAGATTATCAAGCATGGTCTGGCTTAGTTGCTCAAGAGGTGGACCTTGCAAAGTTTGCCTGAAGAGCGAGTGCACTTCATGGTAGCTTTCGCTGTGCATTGGAGATGTAAAATCAGCATGACCAAACACCTAGTAGAGGAAATGGATAACAAATCTCAGAAAGATGCCCAGTAATCAAATAATTTTTTAGTGTGTGGATCAGTTTACCAACAATTATAATATAGCCTCTGAAAATCCTTCCCACACACTGTGATTGAAATGCTGCTATTATATAAGAAAGAACAGCCACAAGAAGTATTTAACTTTTAAAGAAAAATTCTTAAAGCTAGGGACCGGGTTACCAGGCACCCTTTACTAAGGCTTAAATATAAAGTGTATAGGCGCTGACGCCATTCAAGCTCATAATTAAGTTACAGAAGAAATCTTTTCAGGAGAGTGACAAAACTTCATTCACACTTTTTCCGAATCTGCAATGCCTCCTTATTGTATGTGTGTCTTACCCGCTGAGAGAAACCCATGGCGAATTTGTGAAAGTCAAGGTTTTTCCCCTGGCGCGTCACAGAGGAAAAGGAGAAAGGATCTGTCACAAAGGTGATGTACTTCCAGGCAAGCTGGCAAGTGAAGATGTCACCATACTTTTGTTGAGCTGCTTGAAGAAAGCCTAGTGGGTTTTTACAGTATTCCAGTAATACACCAAGAAAAGGCCAACCTTTTATCAGTGGTGGTTCTTTCTCGCGTCTACAGAAAAACCCACACACACACACACACACACACACACACACACACACACACACACACACACACACACACACACACACACAC
>JAOTRA010000034.1:8108410-8143076 GCA_026260255.1 Pseudolaguvia tuberculata
TCATTCATTCATTCATTCATTCATTCATTCATTCATTCATTCATCTTCTTACCCACTTGTTCCCTAATTCAGGGTCATGGGGGTCTGCTGGTGCATATCCCAGCACACATAGGGCAAGAGGCAGGAGTACACCCTAGACTGTTTGCCAGTCCATCGCAGGGCAACACATTCACTCCTATGGGCAATTTTCTGACTTACCAATCAACCTAATGTACATGTTTTTGGGCTGTGGGAGAAAACTGGAGTACCAAGAGGAAACCCCCGCAAGCACAGGGAGAACATGCAAACTGCACACAGAAAGAGCAAACCCGGGACCTTCTTGTTGTGAGGCGACCGTACTAACCACTACGCCACCATACCGCCCATCTGTAGAGTTCGATTATTTAATCTATTTAACGTACTTCATCACATCACAATGATTCTGTTCTTTTCTTTAGACGTACAAGGCTTTTGTTCCAGCAATGATTGCTGCAAACCATGGTCATGTAGTCAGCATAGCTAGCTCCGCTGGACTTATCGGTGTTAGCGGACTGGCAGGTTTATATACCCACAAAACAATGTGTTTTGGTAAACATTAAACCAACCTCTGTTTAACTACCGTCCAGCCTAACAGTTTTATGTTTATGTATGTGTGCGTTCGCCAGATTACTGTGCCAGCAAGTTTGCAGCAGTCGGCTTTGCAGAGTCCATGGCTCTGGAACTGTTGGCTATGGGCTGTAATGGAGTAAAGACTACCATCGTGTGTCCCTTCTTCATCAACACTGGAATGTTTGAAGGAGCTGTCACAAAGTAAGAAAAATATTTCAGTGTGCAAAACATTTGAGTAATTACTACAAGAATATTATAATAAATAATATTTCGGGCGCCCTGAGATGGACTGGCGACCTGTCTAGGGTGTACCCCGCCTCTCGCCCTATGTGTGCTGGGATAGGCACAGCAGACCCCCGTGACCCTGGATTCGGGAATAAGCGGGTAAGAAGATGAATGAATGAATGAATGAATATTTCGGGTAGGGCCAGGGCTTAGTGGTTAGCACTGTTTCGTTACAACAAGAAGACCAGATTTGCAAGTTGTCCATAGGACTGAGTGTGTGTCCTTGTAATGGACTGGCGACCTGCCCAGGGTGTACGCCTCCTGCCTTTCACCCTTCAGAGAGAGGTGGTCAGGTGATCACAGACTTATAGTGTATCTATTGTGCCACAAAAATACAGAGAATCTTAATTTCACCCAATCACATCCCACAAGCAACCACGGATTATAAGGTGCTATATTAATGAACAGGTGTCATTTCATACAGACTGGATTAAATGCACTGGATTAAAAAGTGCATTAAGCAGTACTGTATTACTGTATGGACAGATATTTGAGTACCTTGTACCACATAAAATTGGTTTGAGGTTAATAAGCACAACCAGAATCAATACATGAGGTGCACTTAATTAATTTACAGCAGGGCAGCGCGGTGGTGTAGTGGTTAGCATGGCCGCCTCACAACAAGAAGGTCCCGCGTTCGAATCCTGTGTTCTCCCAGCACTTGCATGGGTTTCCTCCCACAGTCCAAAAACATGCAGATTAGGTTGATTGGTTATTCTAAATTGTCCATAGGAGTGAATGTGCTGTTAGACAACCTGTCTATTCCAATTACTAATGAATTAATGTGACATCTGACTGTGCTTGTGTATTTTTGTAGGTGGCCAAGAGTAATGCCTATTTTGGAGCCGGATTACGTGTGTAGAAAAATTGTGGATGCTGTTCGAAGAGACGAGGTTTACCTCTATCTACCTCGGAGCATCTATCTAGCGATCGGTCTAAAGGGGTAAGAAATGTTCTAGTGAAATTAAGGCTCCCATAATGTGTATAGGATTCTGTTTATCTGTATACTTTGTATGTAAGTCTGTATGTAGGCTCATAAACAAACACACACACACACACACACACACACACACTGCTGCTTATGCTCTCTTTGAACTCTAGTATAATTGTGCCATCATTTAAGATTTTAATTAGCGAGACCTGACTATGATGCCATAATGGATAATCCACTTATATGCCCGACTGATCTTCTGCCAGGTTTCTGATAAATTGTTGCTTGTGATTGTATGTGTGTGCATGTAGGAGTGTTTGATTATGAAATAATTAGTTGGTAGAAAGGTTCACTTTTAGATCAGGAATTGTCAATAATGCAAAACAACCAAAATACTGTAATAATGTTACAGTCCAACAGGAAAAATGATTTATATATGTCACTAAATGTTTACTACGCAAAGTACCCTTTATTTACCACTCTGGGGTAAATAAACAGTATTATTGACAAAATATCCATACCATCAAAGGTTAATGTGTTAATAGCATCTGGAGTGATCAAGGATATTGCATTCATTCATTCTATCTTCTAAACCGCTTATTTCCCACTTGGGGTCACAGGGGTTGCTGGAGCCTATCCCAATGCACATAAGGCACCATGGACATCGCAGGGAAGGCCATTACAGATTATGTGAAATCACTGAAATACAATATGAAGGGACACTTGAGAGTTTTGCAATACAGACAGACTCGAAACACCAGCTCAGCACATTGCTACTTCTTCTTTCTATAGCTGACAAGTCATTCCGGTCTTCCGTAGCTCAGTTTGAGTGCTCATAAAATACGAGAACGGGATACTGTTAGTTAAAACCCAGCTCCATTTAGAAATGCTCAATATTCAAAAGTCATGTTTCATACTGAAGTCAATCAAATAGAACTACTGTAAGTTTAAATACATTTACAGGTTTTTGGCAGACGCCCTTAGCCAGTGCCAAATTTTACTGTGGTTGCTTGACATAAGTGTGCATGCAGGTTATCTGAAATGCAGCCATTTGCCTACTGCCTGAACTGGTTTAAAGATCACATTTATTTTACTGTTTTATTTGTTTAGATTAGTTTATCCTTGTATTTGAATAAGCAGACAATGAAATTTAATTGTTTTATTTCTTTTTTTTTCTTTCAGTATGTTGCCTGTGAAAGTGGGAGTGCTGCTTGGTAAATATTTGGGAGCGTTCAACTTTATGGCTAAGTTTAAAGGGCACAGCAAAAAGAGCGCCTGACATCTGAAGAAAAATGAACTTCATCCGTAGAGCTTTATTATCATGGGTCGTAGGCGTCGTTATTCTGAAGTCATGGATGAGACAGAGAGTGAAACGGTGCTAATAAAATGCAAATGTATCTATGCAAACTACTACCAAGTAAAAGCACTTAATCTGGTAAGCACAGTGATTTAATATAATGATAGTAATTTTTATTATTATGACTAATGGCACTAATGATACCGTATGGCTGTTTTATGTATACTATATTTGTATTTTGCATGAAAATGCCCTGACTAAACAGTACTTCGTATTGTAACAAGAACAACAATGTGAATTTTAATAAAGCTTACAAGCAAATTATATACATGTGTTAATTTATACTTACTTTATTGTCAGTTTTGCTTGTTCTTAAGATTTATAACAAGTCTGTATAACAAGAATTTTATTTGGCTTGCTCTATAGTGGTGAGTGGTAGCCTAGTGGTTAAGATGTTGAACTAATACCAGAAAGACAAGTGTTCGAATCCCCCCTCCACCAAGCAACCAGTGGACCCTTGAGCAAGACCGTTAACCCACAATTGTTCAGTTGTAAAAAAATGAGACCAATGTAAATCGCTCTGTAAATCGCCAAATGCCAAACTGTAACTATATACATACATATACACCTGCCCCTCACCCTATGTGTGCTGAGATAGGCTCCAGCAGACCCACGTGACCCGGAATAAGCGGGTAAGACGATGAATGAATGGATGTTCTCGTTCTCTCTCTCCATATATATATTCTGGTTAAATCAGTTTTTTATTGAACTCTGTAAATCTGATTTTGGAAGTGATGTGCCCCGTGATGGACTGGCCACCTGCTCAAGATATACCTCTACTTGCTTTCCCCTTTTCGAAAGCCGTGACACGAGTGGGAGATGACGAACATGCTGAATACAACGCAGCAGTTTGTGTTATTAGTAAGATGCATGTTAGCTGATCACAATTGTATACTACAAAGATTACTCATATATAGTTACTATAAGGACAGAAAGGCATCTGCAATTGTGTTACATTTTGTAATATATACTTTTTTGGGGCATTGTAGGATGGAGAGAGAGATGGTTGGCAGATAGATAGATAAGGTGGCAGGACCAGAAAGGACCCAAGCTGTAACCTGGGTTGCAGGTTTGCACCTGGGCATAAATTATACACTAAAAACCACAAAACTGAAGTAAGTCTGTAAGGTGAGTTGATTTGAACCTGGAGCTGTAATACTTACTGTAGAATTCTATCACCATCATGAGGCCAGCGAAGGAAGTGCAAGTATTCACACTTTACAGCATACAACCCAGGACCTTCTTGTTGTAAGGTGACTGTGCTAACCAATATGCCACCGTGACACCCCATTGACAGTCTAAATCTTAACATATACTTTTGCAACTGAAACTTAAAGAAGATATAAGGGTTTGATTTTCATTTATTAGACTCAATAATATTCATATTTAAAACTTTTAAATACTCATTAGAACTGTATGATTTGCGTATTAATGTGTCTCACAAAACAATTAATACAAACACTCTGCAAGCATGGGTTCACAAAATTATCATGGAAACACCAACATGCTTTTAAGTACACAAAAACAACATGCACACAAATCAGTCCCACAAAGCCCCCCACCCCAACCACTGGGCTAAAGTGTAAATAAAAAGTTTTTGATGATTCCTATGAGAAGAATGCACTCATCCCCATTCACACACTTTGATTCAGAAAAATCAGTAGGGCTTTCCTCCCAGAGAAGCTAGTATTTCCTCCCTCTCTTTAGCTGTAGGCATATCAGGCTTTATACCTTCACGCCTGCGTTGTAGCATCACGTTATGCTAAAGGGAAAAAAAATGTGCAATTTACCTTTTTTTTTAATTAACAAACCTACATATGGATAAAAAAAAAACCAAACACTTACCCAGTACTTCCTGCAGTTCTTATACCTCAAGAAGTATGCAGAGCACATGCTTTTATCATAGTTATAAGCATCCAGGCACTTTTGGGAACCATCACTTTCCTGCAGATATTAATTAACACTTATTAATTAAAAAAGAAGTGAAGTCCTAATTACAAAACTCCTTCTCTATCTGTTTTTAATCAATTAAAAAGAAAGTATACGGGTTGTTTCATATATTTAATAATTAAAAACCTAAGCCAATCTTCAGCTTTGTCAGCTGGCAGTAAAACAGTTATTTCATTATGCATACATAGTACAGTCCACTTCCACATAAATAGGAACACTTCTGATAAGTTTGGAGTCTGCTGTGGTCATCTAGCGTTGTAGCAGCGGTGTGGTGAATATTAAAAAAATGTAATTATTACACATAAATGCATAAAGATCTACCAAATAGTAGCTACTTAAGTCTTTATAAAGGTTGTGTTTCAGCCTGTAATTCCACACACATGTTTTTTGTTTTTATTCTCATTCGATGCAGAGTCCTACATTATTCCAGCAGACAAACAGTTTGTAATATTTAAACAAGTCCATCTGGCACCACTAACCATGCAGTAGTTAGCATCAGAGATCATCTTTGTCCTTATTCCAAAATTGGAAAGCAAACCTTAACTAAAACTTTTAAGGGGTACCTGCGTGATTTAATGCATCACGCTGTTGCCACATTGGTTGAATGGTGATACTCTGAAGAAGCCTATCCCAGCTCTCTAAAAGAGCGAAAGACAGTGGTACACCCTAGACACGCCCAGGTTAGTCCATCACAGGGCCACAAACACACACACACACACACACACACACACACACACACACACTGACTACTATGGGTAATTTAGAATCACCAATCAACTTACCATACATGTTCTTGGATTGTGGGAGGAAACAGGAATAGCCAAAATTAACCCACGCAAGTACAGGGAGAACACGCAAACTCCACACAGAAAGACCTCTGCCTGGGAACTAGGGCAATGGTGCTAATCACTAAGCCACTATTTTTACAAATACCCACACAAGTTAAAATGTGCTTAAGAACAACAGATTTACAACAGCATTCTGGAAAAACTGCTAAGCAATTGCAAAGAAATGAAAACAGGACGGTGAAAATTGAATGTGTTTTTGTTGGTACTAAATTTGATCCAAAATACTGTGCTTTAAAAATAGGTGACTGAAAGTTTTATGCGAAACTGAAAGTTTATAAGAGAACAAAGAATCATGCTACACCATACTCAACCTCCAGACCTGACCTGAATACAGGGGTTGCTGTCTGCATTCCGCACTTTTTTATCAGTCGACTTTGCGCTCATCCTTCAGACACATCTGTGATCTGTGTGTACAGGAACATGTGTTGTGGTCATAGTTGTTTGCAATTCCAGTGTTGTACACAAAGTGGCACTCTATATCCGAGCTGTGGAGCTGAGGAAGATAAAGCCAGATGACCAGCTTAGTCGAACGTGTTGCATAATTACTCTCTGTAGCATGAATGCTTCATAAATTAAAATTATTTAAAATGCACAACACTGGCTCAGGGAGTTTTTACTTACTACTGTTACATCTACTTTTCCCACTGGAGTAAAAGTAATTTTTAATTTACAGTAATGTTATTTTTATATGTAAGAAGTGGTAGCTTAGTGGATAAAATGGATTCGATTCCCACCTCCACCAAGCCACCACTAGATTGACCACTAAATTAGATTAGACTGACTTTATTAATCCCACAGTGGGGAAATTACATTCAATGACATTCATTCATTCATTCATTCATTACCCGCGTATTCCCTAAATCGGGGTCACGGGGGTTTGCTGCACCTATCTCAGCACACATAGGGCGAAAGTACAACCTGGATAGTTTGCCAGTCTACCGCAGGGCAACACATAGACAAACAATCATTCACACACATTCACTCCTTTGGACAATTTAGAATCACCAATCCACCTAATCTGTATGTTTTTGGACTGTGAGAGAAAACCGGAGTACCCGGAGGAAACCCACACAAGCGCATGGAGAACATGCAAACTGCAGAAAGATCCCCGGCCTGGGATTCGAACCCGGGACCTTCTTGTTGTGAGGCGACCGTGCTATCCACTATGCCACCACCCTAAAACGCACAATAACACACACGGTACAAACAGTATTAACAGTTAACATAAATACAGGATAAATTGCACTTCATCTTAAATACTGCACATGGTCTAAAGTCCCAGACAAACCAGCAGAGTACAAAACATGTGTGTCACTGAAGTGATGTCTTATAGCTGTTGGGAGGAATGATTGATGGTCGTGCTCCTTCTTGCACTGGGGGTGTAAGAGTCCTCTGCTAACTATGGGTTATTGAGCAAGGCTCTTAACCCACAATTGATCGGTTGTACAAAAGAGATCAACCGTAAGTCGCTCTGGATAAGAGCATCTGCCAAATACTGTAACTAATGTATATAAAACTATTTCAAGCCAAGCTGTTAAATGGGTGACACATTAATTAATTCATCTTCTAATTTGGGCTTACAGGGGATGGTGTGACACACAGACTGGACAAGTCGCCAGTCCATCACAGGGCCACACATGGAGAAACAAGCACACATACACTCACATTCACTCCAAATGGGCAATTTATAATCACCAATAAACCTAATGTACATGTTTTTGGACTGTGAGAGTAAACTGGAGTACCCAGATAAAACCCACGCAGGAGCAGGAAGAAAGAGTCCTTTACACATTTTTATAACAAGGTTAGAGTGGCGTGGTTGCGTAGCAGTTAGCATATTTGCCTCACAGCAAGAAGATCCGGGGTTCTACTCCGGACACTTTCCTGCTTTTAATGCTACCATCAGCTTAAACAACCGAGACACAAATTAACTTATTACTGCTTAATAACTTTCAATTAAGTAAGGTTCACCGTTCTTTTTCAGCTATCATCTGCTTTTCAAAGCAATTGTCTGGACACAGACATTACTTCTGCAGTCACTGAAAACAGACATCTTATACTATATGCTTGAAAGTGATGGTGAGAAGCGTAGCACACACTTGTCATTTCCTATAACCAAAATGCAGAACTCATACCTGATTTACAAGTGATATATTGTATTGAGTATTGTACTGTAATTATATTTTGATGTAATGTTTTTTTTTTAATTTATTTTATTCATAAACAAATTGAGTTTTTGATTGAGTGATACATACTGGCCTTCTCAAACTGCAAATCTATATTAACATTTTGCTAAAATGTCACTGTTATATTTCTAATGTGGTCACAAGATCTACAACAATTTTGTGGCTTTTGGCATAACTACAACAATGATATAATTAATACAATAATCCAAGAAGCAAAGCAATAATAAAATTTGCATTCCAAACACATATGCATTAAAGTCTACTATTGTAATCAACATTTTTAAGGACATAATTCTCACTCTAGCTTCTCTTCATATGTCTTGTCTCCAGAATCTGTCCCACTGTGAAGATGATAAAAACCCCTTTGCTGAAGTTGCAGTGAGTTTAACAATTACAAATATCTGCATGTTGATTGATTGACAAGTTGTACCTTAACTCAGACACTCTTGCTTATTTTTATGGAAGCATTACAGCCATGCACTGAACACAGACACTGATATCACCTTTTCTTTTCATTTTTTATTAAAAAAAAATTAGCAACAACACACTGGTGATGTCACTGCATGTAAATAAGAGAAAATATTGGATCTCAGTGGAAAAATGGAAAACAGATCTGCCCTAGAATCACAAAATACATGTATACGTAAATATATAATATGAGTCAATCTTTTAAAGTTAAGCAGGTGGAGTTCTAATTTTACAGCCTGACCCGCCTAATGATAACTAACCCCTGCCCCTAGAATCTACATTGGCCTGTATTGCAGCGGCTGGAGCATCTATTTATGGCGTTTGACCCTTATCCAGAGCAGCTTGCATGTTTTTTTTTAATTCATCTGAGATGTTGAGGAGTAAGGAGGGGCCAAGCTCAGGGGCCCTGGAATTTCTCTCAACATAATGTAACAAAAAGTATCTAATAATCAAACAGGTGATTATGGTGCCAATCAATAAATATGAAAGGAAACAATGTTATATGATGACTGAGATGCACATCCATAAACATTTTTTTATATCATGTATTTATGTGCATATACAGTATATTCCAACGTGGTGGGTTCATTCATTCATTCATTTTCTAAGCGGCTTATTCCCTAATTCGGGGTCACTGAGGTTTGCTGGAACCTATAGAGCGCACATAGGGCAAAAGACAGTTGTACACTGGACAGGTCACCAGTCCATCATCTGTTCCTCAAGCTTTAAACATGTAGTCAGAAAGAGAACTGGCGGTTCAGTTCTCTTTGACTATACAATCTTCCTGGGATATGAACTCCAAACCACCTGGTTAGCAATCCAGCATCTTAATAGTTCAAATCTCAACACTAGAACAAGATGTCACTGCAGCTTGAGCACAGCTCTTAACCTTCAGTTGGGTTAATAAAAATGAGATCCTTGTTGAAACCTGGCGTTTGTCTCACATTAACAGTAGTTCCTGGGGTGCTGCAGCTTGAGGAGGCGCTTCATTCAATCATCTGACCTCCAATTAAAACAGGTGAAGAACGCTAAGCTAAGCTAAGCTAAACCTCTGGTCGCTAAAAGACATTAAAAAACCGCACCGAGTAAAAGTTCAATATTATCAGGAAAGTTAATCGCTCATTACATGCAACAGAATCATTATTTTATTTTACTTATTTATTCTCTTGCTGTTTACCGTACAATGTTTGTACAATGAACAAAAGTTTGAACGGTGTCCTTAGCTTTATTAGCTGTTAGCATCACTCTTATTTTCAGCCATTAAATAAATAACACAATAAACTATAGTTAAATGGATGTAAAGTTTACAGCGTTAATTTAAGTAAAATGTGTTCGTGTTATTTGTACTTACCATTTATTGCATAATTAGGCTGTAAGAACAGGGCTTACTCACATGTCTGCGTTACAGAGACACCTAGCAGCTGTACTTCACGTGAGACAGACGCAAAGGGGACCTAGAAGGGTTGAAGTCCCGCCCCTCTGGTGATTGACAGCACACTCTGACCAATCTTCAGGCTAATCTAAAATAAACCCGCGTTTACAATGTTGAGTGACATGTTTTCTAGCCACTAATTTGGAGTCTCTAGCCCTTATAACCCACCTATTGTTTTAAATAGAAATTAACTGAAGTGATTTCGATTGACAGAATCGTCGACGAGTCCGAAATTTTTGATTTTTTGAGAAGTACAACTGTTGACAGTGAAATATGAAAATGACAGTTCGATACACCAATCACAGAGCAAATAAGGGGCGGGGAAACAGAGTAGGCGTGGCCAAGCACTTTTGGTTGCACCGCAGCGCATAGCCTACACAATGGCTGCTGGAAAGAGGAGAAAGCAAACAATTTTCAGGCCCGCCGCGTCCAGCAAAAAATATAAGAAAAAATTTGTTAAAATTCGGAAAATAGTTGAAAGTCAAGGAAAACGACCTAGAAAGGATGTTAAGTCTCCCACGGTAAGTTTTGTGTAAATTAAGTAAATTGTTACGGTGTTCTTAAATTAAAATATCGGGTTATTGAAATTATGAGAGTGAGGCTGAGCTAAGGAAAAAAACTTTGCGTTAATCAGCGCCCAGTTTTGGGACCTGAGAGAAAAGAAGCGGAAGATTAAAAATTCATAGAAAATTAATATAAATTAAGTTGTTTAGTCTTGTCAGTTCGCGTTCACTGCGAATGCATGTCGAGTAACTGAGGAAATCCCGGAGTTGTAAAAAAGTTTGGATAAAGTGTTGCACTTTATAACATCGGAGAATATATAACCTCGGTGGAGCCGTAGCAAACGCATGAGAATTAAAAAAATGGAATAAAATACACGCCACACTCGTGCTGCTGAAGTTTTGACACATACACGCACACGAGACGCCAGTAAACACGGTGCTGTCGGAAGAATTGCGTTTGCATGTGTCGTATTATGCGCAAAGCCGAAATTCGATTTTAATGCGTTAGTTTTTCTTTTCACCACGTGATTTGCAAAAAGAGTTGTCGGATAAAGAGTTGTGCTTTGCTACTCGTCGTATCTCTGGAGTTAGGAGATAATGGATGGCGTTTCCGTATGGTTTCAGGGGGTTATTGGCGCGAGGAACAGAGCTTGTCAATATCGCAAACAACCAAAATGGAGGGAGAAGTTAAGGGGGGGGGGGATTAATTGGTCGATGCTAAACATTTTCCCTGGTGTCCCTTCAGGACCAAACTCCTTAACAAACCCGCCAACGTGCGGATTCGTGCTTTTTGTATAGCACCCAAAGTGAGATTAAGTGATTGCTGTGATAAACTCTGGGATGGTTAGGTATCCTTACGGTTGTGTGGATTGCTTGCAGACCATGCGGTCCTTGATATGATGCCCGTTCCATAATAATGTCTCAATTAAACGTTGCATGCATGGACGCTCTCAATAGGCGCACCGTGCATTTTTGTGCTACTGATGCGTGCTTTTCTGGATGAAGGAACACGCGCAAGGAAAGGGGGCAGGGGTTTCCTCCTCAAACAGGAGCACGCATGGAACTTTTGATCGGCTTTTTGTGTGTGTGTGCGCGCGCGCACGCGCTCTGCTGGCTGTTATCTACTTTGTATGTTCATGTGGCGCACGTGGAAAGCTGCGGTTTATTAAAGTGCGCTTAAAGGAGCTGCAGCTTCACGTGCGGGATATGCACATTCAAACCCGACGCTTAAACCCGCAGTTTGTTTGCACTTCGCGTTCTAAACCGCACAGCCTACGTACCACACTAAATAGTGTGTGAAAAACAGCACACGATTGCTGGTAACCATGGTAACCCACCCACGGCGTAGTAGCCTATGTAGTGCGGTGGTATGCGGTTTGAAAGGCAAACTGTACAATCTAGAGCCGCACATTAAAAATTATTATATAAATTGCTTATAATCAAAAACGTCTTGAAATGATGTGCAGCATTTTTTTGCGGTTTTCCTGCCTCCCTTTCCTTTTCATCTATTTAACAAATAGTGCTGGAATTATTGATTATTTAGATAAAAAAAAAATATAGCTTGTATTAGATATTAACTGCTTTTGTGCTTGATAGTGAAACCACCTCCCCTTTTTTTTGCTTTACTTTACTACAGAGTTTATAAAGTTACTAAACCATTTAAAATAATATAATATATTAGCTGACTGTAAATGAAATGTAAATGTGTTTTGTTGGGGTTATTAGTTTTGTCTACATGTGCTTTTTGCTCTTAATTATTTATCTTGAAAAATGTTTGTTCTCAGTAATAATTATTGTAAGATTATAAATATTGTTGGAAATCTTCCTTTTTTGTTAAAAGATGATAGATAAACTATACAAGCTGATCAATTATTAAATGAAAAAAAGGACAAATTGTCTCATGTCTATTTTCAGGAACTACATTTTTTTTCTAAACAAATCATTGTAATTTAACATTAATAAAATGTATTTGATTAATCACTGAAAAACAAATGATTAAATTTAACTGTAAAAATGTTTTTATTTTTTTCTATATGGCAACTTAGTTTTTGCCTCAAGTTAAATATATTATTATTATTATTATTATTATTATTATTATTATTATTATATCTTCAACTAATTGGCTAATTTCTTTCTCTGAAGATTAATGTATTAATTAATTATTGTTATTTTATGTTTATCTAAATAAGTTGTCTCTAAAATACTTTTTTTTCAAATATTACATTTATTAGAGATAATTCCCCCTGTTGTTCTTGCTTTTGAAATTTAAAGTTAATTATTACCATTACAGAAAATACTGAAAATGTTGCTTCACTTTAAGTGTTTTTATGCTTGGATATATTAAAAAATGTTAAAAGGTGAATTGGACAAATTTATAGTATAGTATAGTTTATTATTTTGCATTAAGAAAGTTCTACCTCATATGAACTCATGCTTTCATTTGTCCAAAATATCAGTCACAATGATCAGGATAAATGCTGGTTGAATATTACAATTAGTCATTTTTCAGAAGTTTCAAATCCCTAGAATGTGATTTAAAAAACTCTGTAATGTAAATAATTTTAGTATTTATCAGATGAACTATTTAGGGTTTACCATGTATTCTTAGTGGCTTATCAAGATTACAGATAATAAGTGCTCTCCAGTATCGTTCAAAAAAATTGAGTTGCAAGAGCAAATAGAAAAGAGTAATAAAAGCATAAACAATTCTGATGTCATTAGATTTATGTAGTTTGTCAGCTCCTGAACAGTCTGTAAAGAAAATTATATTGGTAGCTTCATTTACTGAAGAAGTGCCATGATATTTTTAGAATACAAATTTTTTTGGTGGTTTTAGGAGGACTTGCAGAATATTTGACTGTACACTGTTAGCTTTTTATTATAATCATTAATTATTATTCTATAATTTGAAATTACAGATAAACCAAAAGAAATAGTTAGAGGAGCAAAAAAAATAGTAATTTTGTATGGAAGAAAATCACCCTAGTATTTCTTTCTGTTAATTTTTACTCTTGCATCATGCACTGAATGGTAATTTATCATGGGATGATTGCGTGGCTATTATAATAAATGCTTGAGATAAGGAATAATGTGAATAATGAGATGTTTTAAAGCTTTTTCCCTGATCTGAACAACAATTGATGAGCAGTATGTCAAAAACACTGTAAGCTGGTGTGTACTTGTAGTTATTCACAACTCTTTTTAGTTGTGAACATGTGCAATTTATTTACACAGGGCCAATAACACAATGTAGTCTATTCCTCAGTGGACAGCCTTTTTGCTGCCTTGGCACTGTATGTAAGAGCAATTGAATCTTGGGGAAAAAGCAATACTCATGACAAGACTTTAATACCAAGCATATGTAGCCTGCATTTATATCAGGTGAACTGTGTAAGAATTACATTCTGTTTTTATACACAGTTCTATCATTTTACATGTTTGTGCAAGGAACCCGACAGGTGGTGCAAAATTGACTTTTCAAAGCATGTATGGAAGATCTGGCATTAGGTGTCTGTTGTGTGTGCCTATCAAAATCGGAGAAATAGGGAAGACAAATTACTTATGTGCTACAGTCAAAGAAAACATGCAGGACATACATGTGCAGATTCTCCCCATGCCATCACTTACCTCGAGTAAAGCAGATATATCCTTTGTGTATAACTGTTAAAGACTGGTGACTTGAACCCCCGCTCTATGTGCTCTGGGATAGGCTCCAGCAAATCCATGTGATTCTGAATTAGGAAATAAGCGGGTAAGAAAATCGATGAATGAGTGAATGAATGTCTGACAGAAATGAGGGTGTTATGATTATGTACTGTATGTCTTACAATGTATTATTTTATTGGAGGACAAAAGTCCCTAAAACAATCAGGAACTGACAACAGTCTGCAAAGAAGAGCCAGAAATGGTACCCATCATCTGGTGATGTAAAGACACAAATTTCACGAAATCATCACTCACAAGGGATTTGCAACACAAGTTACAGTTTGTTACAGTTTTGTTAAGAATAATTTTTACGTGTTCATTCGATTTGGAAAAAAATTCCTTAAGACAGAAAGGATGACTGCGTATATAGCAACCCATGAATTCTATTTGTTTCATGTAAAATAGATATAATGACATTACAAACAGTGGATGACATTTAATATGTTCATTTTTATTACCTTGTTTTAAGTATACTAAAAGTCACTGTTTATTTTACGATTGTTTGATAAGTGTCATTTGTGTGATCGTTCATTCATTCATTTTCAAACCTCTTATTTCGTATCTTTTGAATAAGTGTTTTAATAGAAATGCAGAAAGTTTTTCTATTGTCCGGTCTGCCTTTTTCTTTCTTATTTTTTTTTTTTTTATGGAACCCTACAATAATGCTTTCTCACTTCCTTAGTGCATGGCCTTTCAGTGGTGTTGAAGATTCAGCCTCTGTCACTCCGTCAGTGATCAGACACAACGGTTGTGTCCACTGCGTGGCTGGCCTGCGCTAACTTGCCATGGCCACAGTCACCCCTGACGAGGACTGCCCCAACCTGGCAGAGCCCGACCAAGCTAGAAAGAGGAAGCCTGAGGTGAAGGGGAGAAAAAACTTTCCCTGTCAGCTGTGCGATAAGGCCTTTAATAGCGTGGAGAAGCTAAAAGTGCACTCCTACTCACACACAGGCGAGAGGCCGTACCGCTGCACACACACTGACTGCACCAAGGCCTTTGTCTCAAAGTACAAACTGCTACGGTAAGTCTTCTAAGATTAACCCGTTCTGACAGCAGATTCTATCATCCTCTATTCCTGATTGGTTTTATAATTTTATATAATTTGATAAGTTGATAATCTTGTATATTGCAGTAAAAACACATACTGCAATTAGATTGTAATGTGTTTAATGACTGGTTTATAATCGCAAATCTTTTAACTTGATATAAAACTTTGTACAGACTTGTTAAACTCATTTCAATGCTTCACTAACCTCTTGGCTATCTATATAACTTTCTGTCCACAGACACATGGCTACACACTCACCTGAGAAGACCCACAAGTGTAGCTACTGCGAGAAGATGTTCCACCGCAAAGACCACCTCAAGAACCACCTGCACACACATGACCCCAACAAAGAAGCTTTTAGCTGTGGCGAGTGTGGTAAGAGCTACAACACCAAGCTGGGCTTCCGAAGGCACCAGGCTCTGCATGCTGCACATCGTGGCGATCTCACTTGCCAGGTGTGTCTGCGGCCATACCCTAGCACCACCCTGCTGCTTGAGCACCTACGTGCCCATGCTGGCAAAAGTGCTACAGCTGCAGCGAAGGAAAAAAGGCATCAGTGTGAGCACTGCGAGCGCCGCTTCTACACACGCAAGGATGTGCGTCGCCATCTTGTGGTGCACACTGGCCGCAAAGACTTTTTGTGCCAATACTGTGCCCAGCGCTTTGGCCGCAAAGACCACCTGACTCGGCATGTAAAAAAGAGCCACAGCCACGAGCCTCTGCGTGTAAAGACAGAGCCGCTGGAGCTCTCTGAGCGACACCCCTACCCCTACGCGTCCTATTCTCCGCCGCCACCGCCCCTCCGTCCTGAGTTGGAAAGCTACCTTCTGGAACTACAGGCGGAGGAGGTGCCGAAGCTGAGTGCTGCTGCCACAACCACCGGGGAAACACCTCCATCTTTGGACTTCCTGTCTCCTCTGTTTAACTTCCTGCCTTATGGGCAAGGGACAGGGGCAAGCTTGGGGGTTTCCTACATTCATGATGAGGGGCTTCCTGTAATGATGCCTTCTCAGGAAGCTCCTGATCCTCTCGGCTCAATTCACACGCTCACACATTCACATGCACACACAATCACCACAAGTTACACACACTCGCCTAGCCTAAATACAACCACCACCCTGCCTCACTTTCACCACGCCTTCCAGTGAACCAAAACATGGCACAGGCACACTCATTTA
The DNA here is from genome assembly GCA_026260255.1 of Pseudolaguvia tuberculata. Lineage (NCBI taxonomy): Eukaryota > Metazoa > Chordata > Actinopteri > Siluriformes > Sisoridae > Pseudolaguvia > Pseudolaguvia tuberculata. Next base: position 8,124,890 of record JAOTRA010000034.1, read on the forward strand.
GCAGCCGTAGCACTTACACACATCTAAACATGCATCAGTCCGGCACTTAATACTTAATACAAAATATACGCTTATTACTTAAATCAGTGACACTTTATGTGCCTTTTTAAACATATCATGTCCTCGTGCAAAAAAAAATATTTCAATTAACATTTTAGGAGTTAGCAGTAGAAGATGTTGAACATCTGAACTGTCATTCAAAACAATCATTCTGGTTTACGAATATGTATGTGCCTTGGTTTGCAGTGAAATTTTGAAGACACTGAGTGCATAAAGCTTTTACATTTAGCACTTTGAATTTTTAGTAATGTTGAAGATCCAGCAAAGCTAAATATTAATCTTTTTTTTTTCTTTTGGATCAGTTTGTTTGTTGGCTCACAAGCTGAAGGGTACTGAACTGTTATCTGTGTGACAATACACAGCCAAAGGCAACCAAAACCCTCAGAGCCAGAGTGTGGAAGGCTCATCTTGTTTTGCCTTTTTTCTTGTTCCCCCCCCCCCCTTTTTTTTTTTCCCCAATTTATTTTCTACTGGCTGTTTGCCTTCAAGCTGCTGCTGCTCATTTTAAGGGCCTTAAACTTTACCAGTGCAGATCTGCTTTACTATACAAAGCAATAAAGGGAAACATGGACTGATTTCACAGAAACTTTAATCGAAGCAAACAGCTTTTTTACCCTGCCATTTGATTGATGTATTATTTCCACCATTTCTTTTTTTCCTTTTATCTGGACTTTAGACACCTACACAACCTCCAACCTCATCTGCCAGAATGCTGTCCATTGCACTGATTCTCATCAAGAAGGAAACAAAAAGAATTGACAATTGACATACCCAGTCTGTGAAGAAGTGAATAAGATGCGTTACAGAAAATTTTAAGTATTAAGACTATTAAGGGCTCCGGGGGTGTGAAACAAATCTACAGTTATCACCATTCTTCTTCTTAGCCAAATCCCTTTACAGATGTACATGTTGTGTGGGCAGGTGAGGATGAGTGAGTGTGTGCATGCTGAGTAAGTGTTGAATATACATTGGGAAATGAAGGTTTTTGGATGCTGGAAAGCCTCCTGATCGGGCAAATTATTTCATACTAGCACTTTCTGAAGAATCTGATGCTTTGATGGCATTATGTCATTTTACAAATATGTATTTTATGTTAAACACCCTTTTGCATCAAATGGTTAGTGTTGTAATGTATAGCTTTTTAGCAATTGCTAGCGTGTATGTATGTGCATGTCTGCGTATATATACACACTTATATATGTATGAGTATATATGTAAAATGCTACATGTGATCTTTTCACAGGTACTCTTCATACAGTGTTTAATGTTCAATGTTTCCTGTTTTTGCTTTATTGCACAAATCGTCTGTGTCTCTCACTGAGACTTTAAAATGCGAATGGTTTATTCCACCTACACTTCTTGCTCTTCTTTTCATCGTCAAAGCACTTCCATGGCGCATTGGTTTTTTATATGTATATACATATATATAAACACCTTTCATTAATCTGCCGTTTGTAAATATTTCAGTATTGCAAAAACTTATAAAAACTGGGACGACCAGAATGCCTCAATATTTTCTAGTGTGAAATGGCGATGCCATTCGTTGCTGCTGAGGGGCTGACCAATTGCGCAGAGAAGCTGACGGAAATGCTCGGCATCCGAGCATGTTTCACTGGGAAACCCAGACTTTTAGCAAATCTCACGTTCAGTTTTAGCAGTACCATCCTGCAGTGTGCATATGTGTGAGAGCCAAACCGCCTCTCGACTTGGATAATGCTGCTAATGGACATGGCATAGCCCATGATGGCGCAACAGAACTTTAAGTTTTTCCCGTCCTTTTATTTCAGATACATAAAATGTTTGAAGAGGGAGCGGACATGCACAGTATGTATAGCGCGTGTCTTATTCTAGTGTGTCAGTAAAATTGATGTAGTCTATATCAAAGCTGATTAGGAGCTGGATGTTGGACATTGTTGATGCTGGACATGTTTTTCAAGGGAAGGGTCTGCGTAGAGCTGAACTCTAAGTGACCTATAAAGTCAAGAAGAGAAACAGAAAGCTTGTTTTGTACTAGGGACAGCATTCCAGCCATAATAATGTTTTACATGGTGTCCTTATTGTTATTAATTACATTTCTGTAGTGCCATCCTGTGATGGTGGCTTTTTCTAATCAATGTATATGTTACCGTAATGTACTTTTACAAACTACTGTTGTATACTGTTTGTATATCCCAAGACTGAAGTAAGTGTGTGTGCGTGCATGTGTGTCTGTTTGTGGAACTTGCTGCTGCAGCCTGCGTTTTCTTTTGTATCTTGATGACATCATCCAAAGAGAAAGTTTTTTAGTAGCTGGCCAGATGAGCCGGTTGTGTGCTGTAGAAGGTGAATTGCAATGTGTGAATGTGTGTTTTGTTTCTGAGAAAGAATGTTTGTATTTGTATGCATTCAGACGACCTTTGCTGCTATGTGAGGAGAGGAGAGATTTGGTCCAGTGTTAATACTGTTCACAGTACTGAAAACTCAATAAACATACCAGAAGGACTTTTGTTAATTTTTTTTTCGTGTTTGAGTGTTTATAAATTCTAAAGGTCATATACTCACCCCCAGGTCGGGAATCTTTCTGTGCTGATTTTATGTTTTCCCCAGCTTACGCGGGTTTCCTCCAGGTACTCTGGTTTCCTCCCACAGTCCAAAAATAGGCAGATTAGGTAGATTGGTGATTCTAAATTCTCCATAGGTGTGTGTGCGTATGTTTGCCCTGTGATGGAGTGGTAACCCATCAAGGGTCCTGACGTATATTATGCAGGAAATCCATGGGGAGAACATGCAAACTGCACAGAAAACTCCCCAGCCCGGGAATCAAACCCGAGACCTTCTTGTTGTGAGGCGACCCTTTACACCACCACACTGCTCTGTCACAGCATATTTATTCCGTATTTACCAATGGTATGGGCTCCTGATTTAATGTTTTCTTCCTAAATAACATTTATTCATGATTATTTAAGATGATTAATGATCTGGCTGAAAGAACCTTTTCTCAACTTTAATGAACTTATGTTAAAGTATGTGTAAACGTTAAGACATTAAAGGTAGATATAGAATATAGTAATGTTTTTGTATAGAAAGTTTTTTTTCATAACGTTAACATTGACGTTGAGATGTTCAATGATCTTGAAACCATATGATGTTATTTGAACATCAATCCTCTCGATCATAGATGTATCGGGGCAAACAAACTGGGTATTTTCATGATTTTAGAACGTTTTTACGGAACTTTGTAAAAGCATTTTCAGAACATCAATGTGTTGAAATTACTTGGGCTCTTTGTTTAGACTACTGTGGTGTTTTCGTAAAAACAGTCCCTGGTTTTACCTATTTATATTTACAGCAGATGCCCTTATCCAGTGCGACTTACAATTGAGCAATAGGGTGTTAAGGGCCTTGCTCAGGGGCCCACAGTAGTTGCTTGGCGGTGCTGAGAATAGAACACATTAACTAAGCCAGAACTTCCCAACTTTTGAAAGTTGAAATATTGTAAATAATAATATATTATTAATATTGAAATAAATTCGCCATTGATACGGACACTGACTGCAGCGATACACAACATGGCAGTCAGCACTGGACTAACAGTGCGTCAGTGAGCGCATATCCTGAAGCGCCCAGTGAACCCGCTCACCCTCTGTCCTGTTTCTGGACGCTGACGTCAATGGGCGGGATGGCTGTCAATCATGTGTCTTAGTAGCCAATCCGTTCATGCTCTCCGCTCCCGCCGTGTGCTTGCCATTTCAATTGGTTAGATATGAAGGAGTTCAGAGGTTGGGCAGGACCCGGATGTTATATATATAAAGCTTTGAGTAGGCCCTTAAACCTTCCTTTCTCCGTGAACAGAGAACACAGTGTGTGTTCGTGTTTCCTGACTCACCGCTGTTCGCCTTTTACCTCTACGAATAAGTCGGTCAGGAAAACCCAGTAATGGTAAACGTTTACCTTTTTTCTTCTTTCAATATTTTATTTATGTGTCCCAATAATCAATTTTTTTTTTAATTATTAGTGTGGCAACACGTGCGGTTCTCTTAGCCTGTTAGCTTGTAGTGTATGTAACGCTCGAAATTAAATTTTCTTGGCGTTATTTGGGTATTTAATTTTATTTTAATAAATTATTTCAATAAGTTGTACGTGTTTAATACTGTAAAACACAATGGTTGTGTGTTAGTGCAACAAATAGCGTTAGTTTAAATTTTTTTTAATATACTTCCTGTTTGTGATTCTAGCTAAAATGTGACCTTAGTCTAACCTCACATTTAAATTGAGTTTTGGACATTTTATTGCCCAAAACTTGTATATGAAATTTTCTTTTTTGCTCTCGTACTCGTTTTCTTGTACAGCTTGTAGTTTTTATCTGACTTAACCAGTGCCATTTTATAGCCATAGTGGTAATTATTCATCGTTATTAAGTCAGTATTAAAAACGTCACCAAATGGCGTTGCCACTTGGGCCATGCATTAACACTTTCAACATGGTCGCTGTATCTCGAGATATAATGGCGCTCAGTCAAAAGATTCATTTCCACCATATGACAGTTCAGTATATACAGTGACATGAAATAACTTTCGTGGGTCCATGGTGATACATACAATACTAAATAAGTGCAGACACAGGACAAGTGCAGAACAATCAACAAGAATACAAATACATAAACAATAAAAAAAACAGATGAATTTGTATTAAATATAAGGGGCTGCATTCAACAGTCCCAAAACACCACTGAGAAGGAGCATCAGGCAGACCAACAAAAGCAGCTTTGTACGTGTGCTGTGAAGTCTGTTTTTTAAGGCAGTTCAAAGTAGAAATGCAATATTTGACTGAACAAATAACTTTATTAAAATTGTACTAACTCCTGTTGCAGCTCCAATGGCATAATTCCATAATGTCATTTGTTTTAAGAATAGTTACTGTTTTAACCATGGCCTGTTTGCTGTTTTTCTTGCAGGCATTCAAAGACACTGGCAAAGCTCCTGTTGAGCCTGAAGTGGCCATTCACCGCATTCGGATCACCCTCACCAGCCGCAACGTCAAATCTCTTGAGAAAGGTTTGTAATCGGCTGTTTTCTTTCCTGCATCCTATGGCAATGAGGACACACTTTATAATATGATTCAATTGATGAATTACAAATTATACGCTATTCTGAGCCAATAATCATTGTCTAAGCTGAAGTTATTTTTCATGTAGCCATTTTAACGCAAAACCTTTCTCTTTAGTTTGTGCTGATCTGATCCGTGGTGCCAAGGAGAAGAGCCTTAAGGTGAAAGGACCTGTGCGCATGCCCACCAAGGTAATTAACGGGTCAACAGAATGTTGTAAAAAGAATTCTCATGTGTATTAACTCAATGTTGGCATGTTACTTGTGCTATAACCAGGCATACTCCCATCTCTTACTTTCAGACTCTGCGCATAACCACCCGTAAGACTCCTTGCGGAGAGGGTTCCAAGACCTGGGATAGATTTCAGATGAGGATCCATAAGCGCCTTATTGACCTTCATAGCCCGTCTGAGATTGTCAAGCAGATCACTAGCATCAGCATAGAGCCTGGTGTAGAAGTCGAGGTTACCATTGCTGATGCTTAAGATGCCTTGGGTTGGTGGCATGAACGGCAACGAATTGTTCATGACTGCACAATAAAGAGAATGTTTAAACCAATACCATGGTTGTCTATTCTGTATGCCTATAAACCTTTTTTCCTGCTTCAAGATATAGTACATTTTATAGCAATTGACTGACTCTTATTCAGCATGGCTTACATTTTTCATACAAAGAATTGGAAGCCCAGCAGCGGCACCTGGGAAACAAACCAACAATCTTTGGTGGTCAAGGCAACCGCTAATCATGAATACACTTAATTGTAATAAAGCTTTATACTAAATTGGGGTTTTCCACTGGGAGTTCTACTTTGGATTATTTGCAGCTTTAGGTCAAAGTAAATTTTAATATAAGCTGACATGCAAAATAAAAAATTTCAGTAAGCTTTTATCAGGCTTAAATTATTTTTTGGCATGGGTGTTGCTGGAGCAATCAAGTTTAAAGTGCAATTTATTGCAAATTTTTGTTGCAGTTTTTTTTTTCCGTTCAAATGCAGGGTTTCAATAGCTGTCTACGCGGTTATTTCTATTTTCATTGTCATTATTTTGTGGCTTCAATCTTTTGGAAATGTGGGTCTGCAGCGGAATGAAATAAATTCCACTAAAATAGTAGATATGCAAAATTATTTAAAGCAGTTTCTCACTGCTGCTGTTTATTGTTTAAAACTACAATATTTAGCACAGATCTCTGGATATTACAGTAGTGGTAAATGTTTCCAGTGCCAAGAAACAACCCTTACCATTCATTCATCTAACCTGAATTCAAGGTCGCGGAGGTCTGCTGTGCCTATCCTAGCACACATAGGGAGAGAGGTGGGGGTACACCCTGGATGGGTCACCAGTCCATCTCAGGGCAACACACAGAAAAATAACCATTCACACGCAAATTCACTCCTATGGGCAATCTAGAATCACCAATTGACCTAATCTGAAAACCCAGGCAAGCGCAGGGAGAACATGCAAACGCCGCACAGAAAGATCCCGGCCTGGGATTTGAACCCGGGACCTTCTTCTTGTGAGGCGTCAACCTTTACCATTTATTATAAAATTTAGTTTGCCATAATTAAAATTTTTCATTGTAAATTCCAGAAATGTTACTATTGCAAATCATCTCTAATGCATAGGATACTTACTTCAACCAATCCTTTAAATAGCTCTGGGAAATGAAATAATTTTCTCACCTGTAAATTAAATAGATTTATTTAATACTGAAAAACTGACCATGTCAATTCCATTAATCATTATCAGCTTCATCATTAGAAGAGTTTTAGATAGAATGAATATGCGAAGGGCAGCGTAGTGATGTACTGGTTAGTGTGGTCGCCATGCAGCAAGAAGGTACCTAGTTCGATTCATTTACATTTACATCATTCCTGCGCAAGGGGTCTTTCTGTGCAGGTTCTTTCATGTTCTTACGCTTGCATGTGTGTGTGTGTGTGGGGGGGGGGGGGATATTCTCCTGTGACCCCGAATTAGGGAATAAGTAGGTTAGTAGATGAATGAATGAATGAATGAATGAATATATTTTGTGCAAAGTCAGTCATGTTAGTTGCATACCTCTCATGCATGAAGCTGATTAATGCTAAGCTCTGATTGGTGGGCTGGTTTTGTAAATCACACATAATTGGTTGGGTGCCAGTTTAGGGCCTGGTTTTGACTCTTCACAGAAAATGGATAAAGCTGTTTTACTCATGGTTTAGCCGGTTGAATCCTGTTCACTACTTCAAATAAAGTCACCTAGGTTGCGCTAGATTTACTGTTACAGCTGAAGAGGTTTGTTGGTTTCTTGTTGTTAGTTGGGAAGCACAACATATATATGTGCCGTCTTTTCTGAGAGCATAATAGTCACTTTCTGTTTCAGTCATGACGACAACTATTGACCTGACACACGAAGGCACTGTTTTGGTGGCCATGGAGTCCACGGCATATGATCCTCACCACACTGTGTTACCAGAACTTTCTGGACTTTCATCTATCACGTCACAGGTAGCATGGATGAAAACACATTCTTTGCATGTAGTAGACCTGGTCTAATGATCTTCTGTGGATTGTTTTACAGAATGAGTCGGTTGATGGATGTGAGCAGCAGCTCCGTGTTTTTCTCAGAGTTCGACCATTCAGTAAGGAGGAGTTCAATAACAATGAGGATCAGGTTTGTCTTTGCTGGCCTTTTGTGTGTTTCCCCTCAATGTTTAAAATGGTCAAATGGACACTCATGGTCAAGAATTTTAAACCTGTTTTTCATGCTTTAGGGTTGTGTAGTGTTTGAAAGTGCAGAAACTGCTATTCTTCATGCTCCTAAAGGCTCTGCCACCATGAAGAGTAGCGAAAAAGGCATTGGACAACCAGTGCACAAATTCAGTTTTTCAAAGGTTGTTTCCTTTTTTTTGTCAGGATTGTCTTTGATGTATGCTGCTTTATGAAATGCTGTGTATGTTTTGTGTAGATTTTTGGGCCCGAGTCAACTCAAGCAGAGTTCTTTGATGGGACTATCAAATCTCAAGTGCAAGATTTTCTACATGGCAAAAATGCACTGGTGTTCAGCTATGGTGTAACCAATGCTGGGAAGACTCACACGATACAAGGCATGAAGAACAGGATATTAGTGATGGAAACATTAACGAGCTATGTGGTACAATTAGATAAATACAACAAGGTTCCTGTGGCAGCACAGTGGTTTAGTGGTTAGCACTACTTCTTTACAGTCAAGGTCTGGGTTCTATTCCAGGACAGAGGAAACTCTGAGGTTGGATCTTCTCCCATGTGGGTTTACTCAGGGTTGTTTTGGTTTCCTCTCACAGTCCACTGTACAGGTTTTTTTTTTTTTTTTGTGGATTCTATATTTTCAGTGTGTAATTTAAACATTCTTATGAGCCCATTTTGGGAAATGTGTATGAATGATTTGGATTAAATGGGGTGGATGGATTGATTAAATTAATTAATTTGAGTGAGCAAATGTTCTGAAAGGCCTTATTAATTTCTGCAATAATTTACTTAGAATATAATATTTGTAAAAGTATACATTGTGTCTGGTCTGTTAGGATATCTGATCACGCTTGATTCAGTGTAACTTTGTGTAAGACAAATTATCTGTATAGTCAAGTTGTAAAAAGTGTGCAAATGCCATGTAATAGCATGTGTGTGTTACTGTGCATCTGGTGTAATGAACAGGAAGCAAGTTAGCAAATCTTACAGCTAATATGTCTGTCTGAGCACAGGCTCTTCAAAAGACCCTGGTATTCTGCCACGTGCGTTTGATGCAGTGTTTAGACATATCAATGGACGGCTTTATGATCAGATGGACCTGAAGCCGTTCCTCAACTCTGACGTGCAGAAACTAGACACTGATCAGCTTCGAATAGAAAGATCTACCAAGACTGCGCTATTCAGTATGCTGAAAGAGGTACAAACACGAACCACTTATTGTTAAATATGCTTCTCTGGCACATAGGATAAGATCTTATTTGTGTCCTCAGGACTCAGACTCAGACAGAACCAGCAGGAGTCGACGCTCCTCTTCTTCCTTTAACAGTCTCTCTTTCTCAGGAGTTTCTTATGATCAGTCTGGTAAGGTTGTAATGTGACACATTTACTTTTCACTAAAAAGAAGAAGAATCTTTTTAATGTTTCTTTTGCTGTGTCTCAGTGGACAGCGCACAGGGAGCTATTGATGTGCAGTGTGTCTTCTCGCTGTGGGCTGCTTACTATGAGATCTATAATGAGCAAGTGTATGACCTGCTGCAACCTGCACTGTCTAACAGAACCAAGAAGCGTGTAGCATTGCGTCTTTCTGAGGACAGTGCTGGAAATTCCTACGTTAGAGGCGAGCATGCTTTTATTGTTCTGACTTGTAATATAACTCCAGCAATTAATACCTTTGACCACAGGGGGCAGTATTGTTTTTAAAACGTATATCTCAACTTTTTATTAGATGCAAAGTTTTTAGCTATAAAATACAAAACTAATTCTGGAATGATCTCTGTACAGAAATTCATTCATTCATTTTCCAACCGCTTAGTCCCTGATTCAGGTTCATGGGTCTGTGTACAGAGATAATTCCATTGCCATGAATTGGTTTTGTTTTGTTATTGATACTACACAAAACATTTGCATTTACAGCATTTGGCAGAATCTCATATCCAGAGCCACATAGGTTTGATCTCTTTTTGTACAACCGAGCAATTGTGAGTTAAAGGGCCTTGCTCAAAGGCACACTGTAGTTGCATGGTGGAGGTGTGAATCGAACCCTGGTCTTTCTAGTATCAGTCCAACACCTTAACCACTAGGCTATTTCCCACAAAAGTGTCTATGTAGCCATGCCAGTGTAGTTCCTCTGTATGTTGCAGATCTGAGATGGGTTAATATACAGAGTGCAGAGGAGGCATCTAAAATTCTGCGAGTCGGAAACAAGAATCGCAGTGCAGCTGCAACCAAAATGAACCAATCCTCCAGCAGAAGGTAAATGTTGATATCCTCTTAATTTATTTAAGATTTAACTTAATTTTATTTAATTGTTAAATTAGGTTATTGCCAGACTAAATGTTTACTTGTTTTTGTTCTTTAATCTAGTCATAGCATCTTCTCTATTAAGCTGATACGCATAGCTGGAACTGATGTCCAGGGAATATCAGAGTAAGATTTTGGTTTTTTTTAAACAATTTTGGAATAATGGGACTTTTTAAAGTTTTTTTTAAATGTACAATTCTTAGGCTTTCTCTTTGTGATCTGGCTGGTTCGGAACGATGCAACAAAACACAAACGTTTGGGGAACGTCTGAAAGAAGCTGGAAATATCAACAACTCCCTGCTGATTTTGGGAAAGTGCATTGCAGGACTCCGGAACAACCAAGGTGACAGGTATGGCTGTGAGGAAATGTTTTTCATTAGTTAGATGTTGATTCAGTATTTCATGCTTTCACTAGTAGTTTTTGTCTGCTGGTCTTGAATGACGTCTGCATTACATATAGTCTTCTTACTTTAACAATTGCCCTGGAAGCTATTAAGTCTGAGTTTTTTTTGCGGGATGAAAGCCAAACCATTTACAAACCGCTCTTACGGATTTTTTTCCCCCCCCTTGATCCAGAGTGACTTGTTTGTTATTTTCATGCAAGTGAGCTGTATAATCATGTATGTGACAGATTTGATGTAGCATGTAGACAGTAGCAGTGTTTTGAACAAAGGTGTACGTGTATAGTTTGCAAAAGTATTTAGTACTGGGTTTTATTTCGGTGCCAGAATGTTTTGCCTGATGGATGTCTTCCTTTTTCTAGGGCAAAGAACAGCTACATTCCGTTTCGAGAAAGTAAGCTGACTCGCCTATTCCAGGGAGTGTTTTGTGGTCGTGGCAGAGCATCCATGATTGTGAACATCAATCAGTGTGCATCAACTTATGATGAGACTCTCCATGTCATGAAATTCTCTGCTGTGGCAAAAGAGGTACTGTTACAGTGACCATTTCTTAACAAAATAAATTGTCTGGATTGATTATGTAGAATACATTTTAAAATATTTTCTAATAGCTGACACTAAAACATTGATAGAAACTAGATAGACTGTATTGTCTGCATTTTAGAGCTTAATCTTGAGCTGTAAAAATGTAATAAACTGGCTTTTGCCTGTTAGGTTGTTCAGGTGATCCAACCTCGCTCTCTTGAGTCTCTAGCACCACGCCTGCTTGGCAGAGATGGAAAGCCTTTGCTAAACAGAATGTTGGATAGCCAGGCTGTGGATGAATACCTCTCAGAAGAAGAGCTTCTTGATAGTGAAGAAGAAGCAGATATGTCTATTTTACCACAGGAGGTAAAATTTACTCCAGCTTTCCAGCAGAGAGTTTGTGGAACCTACATACAAGCGTTGTGACAATTGTACTTGCCACAGCACACCTACCCATAAGTTTCAAGCATGTTTAAACTAGACACCTGGGCCTCATAGAAGGATTTCAAATTAAGAGTAATTTTCTTGTTTGCTTAACTTTGGTAAACGTAACCTACCAGTCAGCATTTAAATGCATGCAGTGTACCAATGATCAACTACATCTATTGTATTTATGGAAATGTGTGAACACACTGACTAATGCCAGTCAATATAATCTCGTATTTATTTAAACTTTGATGGTGCAATAGCTTGAATGTCCATCGACACGCACAATTCTTCATATTCTCCTTTATAAATATTTGAGCAGTTGATCGCTCTGTTTACATTAATAAAACGGACTATTACCATCCGAATTACGCTTTAATGTTGGGATAGACAGACGTGCCATACAGCACCATTATATACCTTGTAGAGTACTTTGAAATCTAATGTTTGCAACTTTTACTTTATTGCCTGCAAGTGGTGCCAACTGACTACTCAAAAAATGTCCTTACATCAGACACTAAGTTTATGAGGAACGTATGTTTTCAAATTAACTTCACGGTTTGTAAGTCTCACCGTTAATGCACTAGAGCACCTGGTCCTCCAGCTGTGTACTGCATCATTGCATATCCTTCACTGGAACGAACATTGTTTCTGCTGACTATGCCATAGTGAACATATAAATGTGATCTGGTTATGGTTTGTAAACTAAACCCCACAAAAACTTCTGAAGAAATTTGGGAATGCTGACTACACTCCTTGACCTTAACACCAGATATTGGTGCAGCTATTGCTATCCCTAAGGCCATGTGCTAAGATCTAGTGTGAAGCATTTTTAGAAGTAATGGTTATAGATTTAGAAAAATGTATAGATGGCATGATCAGGTTTTTCAATACTTTTGTTCATATAGTTTAAGAAGTTTTTCTAAATATGTAAAGAGCAAACATGGTTTTGTTGTTTATGTAGGAACTGTTTAATTTGGTGGCGAGTCTTCGAGCAAAGCTGTTAGCTGAGCGGAAGAAAAATCTGATGCAGGAGATCCAGATCCGCAGAGAGATGGGAGATGCCATGATGCAGCAAATTATGGAGGTTGAAGAATGTCACAGGTGTGTGAGGATTTGTAATTGGTTCATTAATGGACCTGTTTCAGGAAAAAAACACAAGTTCTAGTTGCACGGCTACATATGTTTTACACAACAAAAAAGTATTTCTTGGGTATATTACTGTTAAGTGATACCAGTGGTAATAATAGTGGGAACTACCATTACCAAAGGCATTTAATGTTATGATTTGCATTCATCAGGAGAGTTTATATGGTTGGGCTAAAAAAAGACACGAGTACTTTTCATAAACCTAACTTGTCCTCAAAGTTCATTTTTTTAACTGCACGTTATTATATATTCTGCACATTATATTATAAAAACCATACTTTTGGTTTTCTCTACTTTAGTCGTCAGATGGCTGATCTAAAGGAGAGCTATGAAGAGAAAATGGACAGCACTTTTGAGATGTATAAAGAAGCACTGAAAGAGCATGCCTATCAGTGTGCTTTGGAAAAGCTAGAAGAAGAATATGTCCCATTGGAAGAGTTCATAGCAGAGCAGGACCAAGCCAAAGTACTTGCTTATACTAAATGTTTTCATTAACAAATGGCTACGGTGTTGGACTGCTGATCAGGGGTTCAATTCCCAGTGCCACCTCTAAATCCCTGAGTAAAGTCCATAATTGTCAACAACTTGGAGAGCCATAAAATGTGAATTTTATTTCTACGGGTTCCCGTTTTCTGTTCAATTTAGGAGCTTGAAAGGCGTGTGAATGAATTGGAAGAAAAGCAACATGGTTCTCGATCAGTTCATCAGCAGGAAAACTCAACACAGACTGACCAACCAAGCACAGAAGAGACTGGTGAGTTAATTGTGTACACATCAGTGTAGTTTCAAAGCCCAAACCTTGTCAATTTTACGTATTTCTTTAGATACTGAGCGATTTAAGCTTCTCTACAAGGAGAAGTGTGCTGTGGAACAAGTGTGCGCAGAGAAACAAGAGGTAAAATATTTTTGTTCAGACTAGTTCCTTACAAACTGGTTTGTTAACTCTTTTGGGGGTATGTCAGGGTGTTATGTATTCTCTGGGATGTGTTGTACTGTCTAGCTGTTAAGGGGTTTTCCCACAGTGCAAAAACATTTACATTTTGGTGATTCTGAATTGCTTTTAGGACTGTGTATGACAGTTATTGTACCCCTTTTGCCCTTTCTGATAGCTCGGATAGGCTCCAGCAGGCCCTAGATTGACATTTGGTCATACATTCCTTTTTAATGTCTCGATGGTTCTCAAACTGTTTGCTACCCTCATGTTTCTGGATTGGGTGGATTCATCCATAGTAAATATTTCAGTCTGACTAAAAATGCTGTTTTGGTTTTGGGGGAAATAATTATTTAGAACAATTGTGACGCTTCCCTTTAATAGTAAAGGCTTTTTTATGGTTTTATTTTTGCTTTGGTTTCAGCCAGTAACTCTGGCACATAATAGTAAATATGATCTTTCCTATCCTTCTAGTTGATAGGATCACTTGAAAGACGGATCCATGAGTTAAATGAAACCCTGCAAGAAGCCGGCGATAGCTACATGGAGAAACTTACTGAGGTTCAAAGTTTACAGAACAGACTGAACTATCAGGTATGTAAACACTGGTTGTTGACAACACACTCAGAGCTGTACATTTTTTCTTTTTAAACTCCCTTGCTGACTTCCTTCCACAGGAGCAAGAAACTGAGCATTTGCAGAGGGAACTTGCTGAAAAATCACTGGAGCTACGTTGTGTCAAGGAGGACTTGTCCAAGCTAACCCATGATGCTATTGGCCAATCTCGTCCGAAGCGGGGACTACTGGTGAACCTCAAAGAATCAATGTCCACCCCATCTTCAGGAAATCTCTGCCGCACAATCAGAAAATCTGTCCGTTCTACATCATCCTTGAGGAAAAAGCCCAACTAATCGTGTGTTGTATGATTAAGTACTGATATACTTTTATTGCATTGTCCGTTTTATTTGTATAATAAATTTACTTTTTTTATTCTGGGAGTAAAATGCAGGCTATTTTTTGTTAATCATCGTTTTGAGCCACCCTGCATATTTACTGCAGTAGTTTAACACCAACACCTATTACTAACCATTTATTGACAGAAATCTAACAATGTGGAACTTGTGACTGATTTTAATTAATTGTTTAAATACATCACCCTGTAGCTGAGCTGAAATCATCTTCCCCTTGCCGCTGCTCCTGTTAGAAGTCGCCACCGCGGCTCACACTTCTTCACCCTACCCTGTCCTCTACATCTGCCTCTTTCACCCAAACTACCTCCATATCTTCCTTCACTAAATCCATAAACTTCCGCTTTGGTCTTCCTCTTTTCCTCCTGCCCGGCACCTCCATCCTCAGCATTCTTTCACCAATATACTCCATGTCCCTCCTCTGCACATGTCCAAATCATCTCAACCTAGTCTCTCTCACCTTGTTGCCAAAACATCTTGCATGTGCTGTCCATCTAATGAACTCATTTCTAATCTTGTCAATCCCAATGAAACACTCAACATCTTCAGCTCCTCCATCTGACTTTTTGACAAAGCCACTGTCTCTAAACTGTACAACATTTCACGCCTGCCACTCTTCTCCACCCTGCCTGAACTCTTTTCACTTCTCTACACTCTCTATTACTTTGCACTGTTGACCCCAGGTACTTGAACTCTTCCACCTTCACTACCACTTCTCCCTGCAACCTCACCACTCCCATTGCCTTCCCTCTCATTCACAATGTACTCAGTCTTACTCCTGCTGACTTTCATTCCCCTTCTCTCCAGCGCATACTTCCACCTTTTCCAGATTCTTCTCAACCTGCGCTCTACTCTCGCCACAGATCCGCAAACATCATCGTCCATGGAGACTCCTGTCTGACCTCATCTGTCAACCTATCCATCACCACTGCAAACAAAAAAAGGCTCAGAGCCGATCATTGATGCAATCCCACTAACACCTTGAACCACTCTGACTTTCCTACAACTTTCCACTAACTTCATGGTGTGACTCATCAACTTGAATCCCCTGTAGTTACTGCATGCTTGCAAATCTCCCTTATTCTTAAAACTCGGTACCAGAACACTCCTCCTCCATTCCTCATCCTCTCACCTCATCAAAAATTTAGACAGAAACTCCGCTGCCATCTCTCCTAAACATGTTTTGCCAACCTCTTTCTCCTTATACTTAAACTCTCTTTTTTTACCAGTCATAGTACCAACATTTAAAGAACCCACCCGAACCGCCACTGTCCTCCACTTCTCCTTCGCCTGCCGTCTCTTTAGACGTCTTCCTCCTCTCCTCCTCCTCCTTTGGCCAACAGTAGTCCAATTTCCACTGGTACCCTGTCGGCTAACAGTACATGTGGCGGTCTTTGTTAACCCGGGCCGCGACCGAGCCGGTAATCAGATTCTGTTTTGTGATCTGCATATTTGATTTGGCGCAATTTTACGCTGGATGCCCTTCCTAACGCAACCCTCCCCATTTATCCGGGCTTGGGACCAGCACTAAGAATGCACTGGCTTGTGCAACCCTAATGGCTGGGTTGTAGCTTTGCTGGAATCAATAAACATTAATTTCAGGAAGTTCATAATTACTGTATGTTTATTGACGTTTGGCTTACTTACCTACTGGCCAGAGTGACTTGCATTTATTTCCTTTAATATAACTTGGGGTTAAGGGCCATAGTCAGGCGCCCATCTTTTTCTTTTTTTTTAATTCTTCTGGTGATTCTGGGAATTAAACCTACAGTCTTCCAATTGGCAGCCCAACACCTTAACCACAGTGCTACCACCTGAAGCTGTTTTGCTTGCATTACTTGTCTGCAATCCTTCATTCGTTCATCTTCTAACCAATTTAACCTTAATTCGGGGTCACTGGGATTTTGATGGAGCCTATCTTAGTTCACATGGGACACCTTGGACAGGTAACTAGGCCATCTCAAGGGTACAAAGGGAGAAACACTCACACACCCACTCCTATGGACAGTTTAGACTCCCCAATTAACCTAATGTGTATAATTTTGGGATGTGGAAGGAACATCCCCTGGCCCTGGTATCGAACCCGGGACCTTCTTGTTGTGAGTGGACTGTGCTATCCAGTACAACACCACGTAGCCCGTCTGCAATCATAGTGAATGTAAAACTCTGTATAATGCAATATAAATGTATGCAGGGGTGTAGGCCCAATTCTTGCACTATATGAAAATATTGTATGTGGGTGGCCCTTTTTTAAGAGAAGCCTGTACCCCTCGCACGCCACAGATGTCACCCTTTTCTCCCCATGTATGATGACCCTGCCTGTATGCCATTAAACAAACTTGAACATTTGATGCATTTAATACAATCTATCCTCCTTTCAAATCTCTGTTTTCTTAGTGAAGTTTATAGATAAGTGTAAAGTGTAAAGTGTAATTGGTTACAGTACTCACATTTTTCATACCATCTGTAAGGGTGTCATGACTGACTCTGGTACTGGCCCTCTGTAGATGTATAATAGTCCTCCAACAAACTCTGCATGTAGTCAAATGTGGGCCGATCCTTGGGTTTTGCTTTCCAGCACGAACACATGATCTCATACAATTTTGATGGGCAGTTATCGGGACACTGTATGCGATAACCTCGTTGGATTCGTGCCATTACTTCAATGTTGCTCAGACCTGTGGCAAGGTGGTCAAATGCATCATATAAAAGTGAATTTTTATAAAACATTTTCTATACAGTTACATTACATGAATTTGTCATCCTAGTCTAAACATGTGTCTGTAACAATTAAAGATAACATTGTCCCACTAGAGGGCAGCAAACACCGCTTTTTTTTATGGCTTCCTTTAACCCTGATTCTAAATGTTTAGAGTTTTCTGATATTTACACATACTTCACAAAGCAGCAGTTCTTGTTGAGTTGAAATGAGTGTGTTAGAATGAGGAAAATGTTTAAATGAGTTATAGGGAAACCAGTGGAAGCTGTGATCTACAATACTGCTCGCTATGTCAGACCTTTTCATCTGTAGGCGTAACCTTACTATGTACATTAGTCCTGAGTATAGCTCAGTATATATTAGTACTGGAGTATTAGAAAAAAGCAATTATTACAGGTTGGTTCTTGAATCAAAGAATGTTGGGCAGACAGTTATTTTGGGAGCTTTTTTGAGGGAGGGGTTGAGGAAAAGAAAATGGCAAAAATATTGTTATTAAGAAAGCATGGAGTTAATAATGCTGTAACATCATACTAACCTGTGTAGGGGATTTTCCCATATGTAACTATCTCATAGAGAAGTATGCCAAATGACCACATGTCTGATTTGATGGTAAATGAACCATAGTATATAGCTTCTGGAGCAGTCCACTTAATAGGGAATTTAGCACCTAAATAAAAAAAATTGTGAGTATTAAATGAGAAAAATTCAATTAATTCAATTGACCTTTTTATGGAACAGGATATATATAATGTTAATATTAGTATAGTATTAATATAAAAATGTTTTTAACCCAGCCATTAGGGTTGCACAAGCCAGTGCATTCTTAGTGCCGGTGCCAAGTCCAGATAAATGGGGAGGGTTGCGTTAGGAAGGGCATCCAGCGTAAAACTGCGCCAAATCAAATATGCGGATCACAACTAA
>JAOTRA010000034.1:8152696-8174950 GCA_026260255.1 Pseudolaguvia tuberculata
TAGATAGATAGATAGATAGATAGATAGATAGATAGATAGATAGATAGATAGATAGATAGATAGATAGATAGATTAATGACCTTTGATTCATTAAATCCTGGAGGCCTGGGATGATACATTAAATCCAGAGGATTTTGCTCTCTCTCCACACCACCACTCTTTCCTTTAGAGCTCACACATCCCATACTGGTAGCCGTTAATGAAGAAACAATGTCAGAGAGAAAAACTGAGAGAGACAAAAATAAATGCTGATTAAGCTTTTTTTAAACGAGAATGATATTTTTTCAAAGTAATAAAAAATGATGAAACAATCTCAAACAAAAACGTATAAAGACCACAATTGTAAAGACCACAATTGTTCGCCCTCACCCGAATACTGAGTGACTGTTTCCTGTTCTGGGTTAGAGGTTAAAGACTCTCTATATAAGTTAGCATTCTGCTACCTTTTCGTGTAGTTAACTTTGTTCTCTAGACTAACCCTCTGCTTACTGAGCCCCATTGGTTCGTTTTATGCCAATTTCTTTCTTTTGTCTATTTTTGTTCCAATCAACTGGTTCTCTGCACCATGGACCCGATCCCGCCTAATTCCTTACAGAGTTTAGTCCGATGTTCTCTGCCTTCAATCTCCATGCGCAGACACTACTATCTCTCCATGACCGGGTAAACAGTATCCCTACTTCTCTGCCAGTCAAGTTTGATGGGGATCCGGAACAGTGTCACGGGTTTATTCAGCAGTGCTGCATCCTGCTCACTGAACAGCTCCCTTCCTATCAGAAAGTAAGAAATGTGCTTTCATCCTCTCGTTACTATCTGGTAAAGCCTTGAGCTGGGCTGCTGCTGTTTGGGACAGTGACTCTGGTATCTGCTCCTCTGCTATCTTCTCTCTCAGATTCGGGAGGTGTTTGAGCACCCAGCCGGGGGGCTGGATGTTGCTTTTCATCTACTCCGCCTGCGCCAAGGTGAGCAGTCCGTGGTGAGCTTTGCAATAGCCTTCCGCATGATTGGAGCGCAAAGTGGCATGAATGAAGTTGCGCTGAAAGTGCTGTTTAAAGAGGGGCTTAACCTGAACCTCCAAGCTGAACTGGTGTGTGGGGAGACCAAGACTCATATACTGACTTTGTGCAGCATGCAATTCGATTGGATAATTTACTCCGCAATCACCCAACCCCTGCAGGAGCACAGAAGTGCGCACAGAAGTGCGATCAGAGAAAGGTGCATGTCTGAGTCTGAGCCTATGCAAGTGGGGTTTCACAGACTTTCTGACGAGGAGAAGTCCATATGCAGAGCAAACCGACTGTGTATGTATTGCGGAGATCCCAGTCATTCCTGTTGTTTTTGCCCCGTGAGGCCTTGTCTCTCTGCAGAGAGAGTAGAGGCACCTGTGCCACTGCAGTAAGTCTAATGTTACCTGTCATGCTCATTTAATAATAAGTCTCATCTGTGTTCTGCTCTGGTGGACTCGGGGTCAGCACTAAATTTAATTGATGATAAGCTAGTACGACAGTTACAGAGCCCTACATCACCCTGCGGTCCCCCCCTTCTTATTACTGCTATCGACAGGCATCATATCGGCCGATCAATCACTCGTCAGACTATTCAGGTTACAATGGTGGTTACGCTTGCCCATGTTGAGACTCTGTACTTTCATATCACCTCCGCCTCTAAGACACCGTTAATTTTGGGTTTTCCTTGGTTGCGTAAACATGACCCAGTAATCTCCTGGAGCAAGCAGGCAATACTCACATGGTCACCTTTCTGCCAAGGGTGTTGTGCCCTCAGCCACCCAGCTACTACTGTGTCATGTTCAGCTGCCCTGACCTATCCCGATAATGTCCCCACTGCATATAAGAATCTGGCTGAAGTTTTTAGTAAAGAAAGAGCTGAGACCCTTCCTCCTCACCGGCCCGGAGACTGTAGTATAGAGCTTCAACCAAACACCTGTCCCCCCAAGAGCCACATATACCCTTTGTCCCAACCTGAGACAGTTGCCCTAGAGAACTACATAGAGGAGGCTGTCAGTAATGGCCACATTCGCTCCTCTACTTCTCCCGCAGCCGCAGGTTTCTTCTTTGTAGGCAAAAAAGACGGGGGCCTGAGACCTTGTAAAGATTACAGAGGCCTAAATGAAGTCACGATTAAGTATCGTTACCCCCTGCCCTTGTTCCCAGCTGCCCTAGAGCAACTGCGAGAAGCTCAGATCATCACAAAGTTGCGCAGCGCATATAATCACATCAGAGAGGGTGATGAATGGAAAACAGCATTTATCACACCCAGAGGCATTACGAATACCTAGTCATGCCCTACGGTCTCTGTAATGACCCTGCAGTTTTTCAGTCTACTCAATGTCTGCCTAGTCACGTACATAGAAGACATTCTTATTTATTCCCACAACCTTTCACAACATGTGTCCCAGGTGAGGGTAGTTTTACAATGGCTGCTTGAAAATAACCTGTATGTGAAAGCAGAAAAATGTGAATTTCATAAGTCGTCTATTCAGTTCCTAGGCTATTGCATTAACTCACAGGGAGTGTCTATGGAGCCCAACAGAGTGCAGGCAGTTAGGGACTGGCCTTGCCCCAAAACGGTAAAGGAGTTGCAGTGGTTCCTGGGTTTTGCAAATTTTTCTAGAAGGTTCATCCGAAACTATAGTCAGACAGCCTCGTCTCTTACGTCTCTCTTGAAAGGTAAACCCTCTAAGTTAGTATGGTCAGAAGCTGCGAAGCGTTCCAGAGGCTAAAGTCGAAGTTCACCTCTTCTCCCATCCGGTGCAATCACGACCCCACGCTGGCCTTTATAGTTGAGGTTGATGCCTTGGATTATGGGGTAGGGGCCGTGTTACCTCAACATCAGGGTTCGCCATCGAAATTGCAACCATGCGCCTCCTTCTCCCGGAAATTAAACGTGGCCGAGTGTAACTACGACATTGGCAACAAAGAACTGTTAGCCATTAAGGATGCCCTAGTTGAGTTAGATGGTAGCACTCACCCATTCACTGTCCTTACTGACCATCGCAACCTGGAATATGTTAAAGGGGCACACAGGCTAAATGCCCGACAAGCCCGTTGGGTCCTATTCACACGTTTCCAATTCATTGTAACCATGACCCACCTGACCTTGAGGTTCCGCTTAAGCCCATTCTAAATCCCGACCTAGTTGGGGCCCCGGTGTTATGGGGCCTGGAGGAGGAGGTCTGGGCTGCTCAGTTCCGAACACCACGACCTAGGAATTGCCCCGTCGAGAAGCTCTTTGTTTCCCCAAATCTTTGCCAACGCGTTTTAACGTGGGTTCACATGTCCCTCAGCAATGGACTCCCCGGCGGCCAGCGCACTTATGATCTGGGTGCAAGGAGGCCCCGCCTCCGCTCTGAGACCTACAGTTTTGTGAGAGCATGTTCAGTGTGTGCACAATCCAAGACTCCCCGGCACCTGCCTGATGTTCTGACCACGGGAGTGCCCAAGGAGAAGGCCTTCCATTACTATATAAGCAAGACTTGTGGTTAGAGAGGTCAGGACTGGACAGGGACTGGCAGGACATTTACCAACAAGAAGAATCTAAAATAATTAATTGCACCCTTTGATCGTGTTAAAATATGTGTTTTATAGTTATTATAGTATTTACTCATTTTAATTTTGTTTATTAGTAAAACTGAAACATACAATTTCAAGATTTGAAACAGTTTTAGATCTGAAAGAAATAACCAAATGACCCATTTTATAAAATATTAGAACATTCATTCATACATTCATTCATTCATTCATTCATTCATTCATTCATTCATTCATTCATTCATTCCTCTTCTTACCCGCTTATTCCCAAATTCGGGGTCACGGGGGTCTGCTGGTGCTTATCCCAGCAAACATAGGGCAAGAGGCAGAGATACACCCTGGACGGATCGCCAGTCCATCTCAGGGCAACACATAGACAAACAACCATTCACACACACATTCACTCCTATGGACAATTTAGAATCATCAATCGGCTTAATCTGCATGTTTTTGGACTGTACGAGGAAACCGGAGTACCTGGAGGAAACCCACACAAGCGTGGGGAGAACATGCAAACTCCATATTAGAACATTAAATACAAAACACAATTATTTCAAAATCATTCATTCATTCATTCATTCATTCATTACTCTTCTTACCTGTTTATTCCCTAATTTTAAAACTTTTCTGTTAATATTCAACCAATTACATATTTAGAGGGAAAATATAATAAAATATAAACAGATCGTATTACTTACCTACTTCCTCTCAATGTGCATAATTCACTTTTGCTCCACAATGATGGTGTAATTCACTGGCTAGCCTCTCTTACTCAAGTTCTTTTAATACTTAATCCACAATATCACATAACTGATACCAACATTTGCATAAAGGCCCTTTTAAAAAAAAGCACCGGAGATATGCCTGAACGTTCAGGCTGACTCATTTATCAATTAAATAAACAACATCTACAGAATATATGTTTGTAATGATTAGTGAGTTATAAAAGTTATGAGTTTTAAAATATTTCTATTAGCGAATAAATAACTATGAAGCGTATAAATCATTAAACACTTTACATTAGTAAAAGTGTGGCTCACAGATAATATAATTATTTATATAAATATTGTGCCTTTACATACATTCATAAATAAATGAATATATGCACACATCTGCATTTGTATTCTAGGTATATCATGTATTTTATTTACAGTTGTGCGCTGGGATAGGAACCCCCGTGACCCTGAATTAGGGAATAAGTCATTAAGAAGATGAATGAATAAATGAATGAGTTACAGATGTGTGATAATTAAAATGTTAGAGTAAACTTTCATTTCATATTCATATTAATCCGTATTCTGCTTCATGTTAATGATTTTTTTTTTACATTCACAATATAAAGTGCATATATCTTACACCTACAGATTTGTTGCCACACAGTGGCACATACAAACAGTTTCCAGTGCATCTGTTTGTGGTTCTCTGTTACTGTGACTGTGGTGTCCTCAATCAACCAGTAAATACCATAGAACTTGCACCTTTTCAGGCCTGACACACATTTTATTCTTATTATTTTGATATGAAAATAATTCAATACTGGTTTCTAGTAACACATACAGTATCTAGAGATATGCATATATACTTACATGTGTCTTTATACTACATTATACAGTAAAGTAAAAAGAAATTTAATATAAACTGTTCATTGTACTAGCATTGCTTAGGGGTCTCTGGTTCAGCTTGGATCTTGGTTTGCTGTTTGTGTGAATTCTAACCATGTTCTCTGTTAAGAAATGTTAAGATAGATGACATGAGTGCGTAAATGTGCGTGCTATTTACACCACAATGAAATAGTGAGGTGAACAAGAAGCCTTTTGTTCACAGTTTTACTGGGACTAGTTTTTGATAAGCAAAACAGCGAACAATTAATGAAGATGATAGTATGAATAAAAAATAAAAATAACAATAAAATAAAAGATGACTTTCTTTGAAAATCACATGACCCAGAATAAGGAAAAGGGTATAGTATAACTCAACAAACATAAACAACAGATTAAGCAACCATGAATCAAAATTAGCAAAGCGGCTTACAAGTTAATTCATTCAGGCATGTAATTCAAGCATGTAATCTTCTTACATGCTTGTTCCCCATTTCAGGGTCACGGGGGTCTGCTGGTGCTTATTCCAGCGCAAATAGGCCAAGAGGCAGGGGTATATCCTGGACAGTTCGCCAGTTCATAGCAAGGCCACACATAGGCGAACAACCACTCACACACACATTCAGTCCTATAGGTAATTTAGACTCACCATTCAATCTAATGTACATGTTTTTGGATGGTGGGAGGAAACCAGAGTACCCAGAGGAAACCCACAGAAGCAAGTGCAGGAAGAACATGCGAAAAAAAGAAAGATGTACGGCCCGGGAATTAAAGCTGGGAACCTGTTGTTGTGAGGCGACCGTGCTATCCACAAGGCCACCGTGCCACCGTGCCACCTGTTATTAAAATGTATAAGTTAAAAAAATATATATAAATGAACTTTATTAGCATGTGAGACAATGCAGTTCAAAGTTAATTGAACCGTACTGCCAGGTCAGTTCATTAGATAATAATTACTCTGTAATTTAGACTCTGTTAAGCGGTTGGTATTTAGACTAAAAAAATTAACATTGACTCAGAGGCATGTTGTTAGTAAAAAGTCTTTTATTAAAGAAATGATTGTGCATGATGATTGGTCTTTATGTATTTAGTGATAGTATAACAAGTGTTTAATCCTTTAAATAGGATGAGAAGTTTCATGCTTCCATCTAGTGGTACCCGATAAATAAAACATGTGCCTTTAGTTAAATACATTTATAGAACAATACAGCTACTATTGACAAGGTTACAATGTTCAACTTTAAAGAAAACTGATTTTTTAAATATCATACATTGATAAGATATTTATTTTTAATTCATCAATAAATTTTGAGATTTGCTCTTTAAAAAGAGAAAGTCAACAATGGCGCTAATAAAATAAAAAAAAGGGCAGAAGACCACTGTTTTTTAGAAATAGCTAAATTGTACCCACCTTTTAATTTCCTTTATTTAGATTTGGGCTACTGCATTTTTGAAATGTCTGTGTACTGACCTGTCTGAGTTTTATTTAAAGAACTTGTTCAAAAAGATGTTATTTAGGTCAACAGAGGAGCTTTTTGTCAAAAAGCTTATCTCTTTTATCATTAACAGGAAGTCACAGGACAAAGTCTGTAAGGAATTAATGTAAAAGATTATTCTTCATGCATTAAATTAATAACAATTCCTTTATAAAATGTATGAACACAAGCAGTGAACAATTGACAGTTCTGCGTTATGATGAGAGATTAGGCACTAAATAATTCATGTTCTGTCACCTTAAGTGCTAATCAGTAACTAACAGATGTGCTTCATAAATCAAGGTGGCGCACACAATCATTTTTCAGCACCTCCTGAAACTGTTGCCTTTCGGAATTATGCTAAGAAGGAATATAAGGCAGCTTAGGTCATCACAAGTTGGTTGTAGCTTGAAACAAACTGAAACAAACACAATTGATAGAGAAGCAGTTTACAGAATGGGGCAGTGTTGGCCACAAAATAAAAAGAGCATCTCCAGTGCATCAGGTTCCTCAGATTGTTTTATGACTCCTGTTAGCGCACCCTGTCCATTGATTGGCTGTCTAACCACAGTTGCACTGTCCTTTAGTGGATGCACCTTATTATTTGATTTCTTTAGGACTGGTGGATTGAAAACAAATAATAAACTGTTTCTCTCTGCCATGTTTTTATGTGGTTGTGTTTCAGGGGTCACTTTTACTTCCATTTTTTCTGGCTCCAGCTCAGAGTCACTTGCATATGGAAGGTTGAAATAAGTGAACTTTGATCCTGGTGAGCCGGGGCATTTCTTGAGCTTAGTGGAAGTGGGAGTCTTATGAATGGAATCTTCCTGCCCTGATGGTTTCTCAGGTTTAACTGATATTGTTTGATTGGTCTCGTTACTTTGACCGTCCTTGAGTTTTGAGGCGGATTCATCAGTTTGCTGCCAATATTCCTTGTCAATAGAATTAGGATCTTCATATTGCACCTGTTTATTAAGTGTGACACAATCACTTGGTACAGTAAATATATCAGATGTGTTTGTGGCACTGAAATAGGATAAGTCAGTCTCTCGAGTGCAAGCCTCATGGTAGGAGGTTAGCCTTGATACACTGGGTCTTTCAGGACCTTCCATTTCCTTGATTTTCAAGGCAGACAGAGATAGAATATTTTCTGCACCTACTCCATTTGAGTTACTTCTTCCATAGATCCTTTCAATAGTTCTCCTAACAAAACCCTTAGAAATAGCTAACCGGCTTGTGTCATCCTCTCCATTAGATGTTTCTTGTGACCGATTATTCCCACTGTCTATGCATTCTGGCTGAGAATCAGACACATCCGATTTTGGACAGTGTAGTTGTCTCTTGCCAGTTTTGGTTCTAGTTTGGCTCTTAGCAAGAAACATATCCCTGATATTCTTCACTCTATTAGCCTGAATGTTTCTGTCTGACTCTTGTGCCACAGAACTGCTTTGGGAATCATAGCTAAATGATAATGAAGATGATTTATCTTCTAAGCTTGTGTTTGTTAGCTTGCCTGATAAAGAATTATTATGTAAGATGTCTGGGTCTGATACTTCAGTGTGACCCACAAATATTTGCACTTTCTTTACAGATTTAGGGCCAGAACTGTGAGTTTCCAGGTTACTGACAAGCTTTGCTACTGAACCGTTCTTTCTTTTATCCTGTACTCTTTTACCATCACACACTACAGATGCTTCAATATTTTCTTGATTAACTTTTTCTGGTGTCTCCACAACTGCCTGCTGCTTCTTAGAATAAATCTTCTTTGTTTGATCTTGTATCTTTTGCACATCAGGAAGCACAGTATTTTGTATTTTAGGTTGTCTGGTCGTCTTCACACTCTTTGATTTATGGTTTAACTGTGTGCACGATTCAGTCACCAGTTCTTTATTTTGCCATTTGGCTTGGATTTCTGCTTTGGAATTTATTTGATGGCTTTTTTCTTTATTATTGACCATGTCTTCAAAAATATTTGTATGTTCATCATTATCTTCCTTTAATTCATATCTCTCCTTTTCAGACTCTCCTGATTCTGATAATTTAAGACTATTCTTATCTCTTTTACTAGTATCTGTCATGTCTTTCATTAACTCCATTTCTTTGTCAAAATATATGGAATGAGTCTCTGTAATGTAATGTTCCTCTGCATTGTCATCCTTAGATGTCATTTCACACACTGCACTGTATTTCATTTCTTTCATATTTCTTTCCTGCTTTGCATATGTTTTCTTGTTACTTTCAGGTATTCTACCTTTCTCCTTAATTCTTTGTTGCTTTTCTTTTAAAATCTTATTACATAGATTAGAGTCCTTAGCAGAGAAATTTCTCTCCTTCTCAGAAGAAATTACATTGATGTCTTTTTCAGTGCCAAGCAACGAATGTGGCACAGAGAAGTCTGAGTTGATATGTGCTGCAACCGCTTTTTCAATGACATATTTAACATAAGTGTCTATATCCTCAAGGACACAGTCAGAAAATTTGATTTTGTCTTCGTCTAAGCTTGATTCTGTATATCTATTTACCATATTTACCATTTTCTCTGGAAACAATTTACACAGTTTTCCTGATGCATTAACCTGATTACATCTGACATTCTCCTTTGTTTGGGTATGAAAGGCAGCCAATTCCTCTCGAACTCTGTCTGGAACTCCTAGTTCTTCCATGAGCCCTTGAACAGCTTCCTCCTCAGAGCATGACACATTGTAAGACCCATCTAGAGTACATTTTGACATAACATGGGAACTTATGCGCATTTCGCATAGGTGCTGGAAACCTTTCCAATTTTGCAGCAACTGGCCAGATGTTGATTTTAGTAGAGCATCTAAGTTGACCCTCAGCTGCTCTGCATCCTCGATAGCTGCCATCTCTTTAAGAGATTGAAGCATAAGCAGAGCTTCTGAAAAACTGTGACTGTTCTTGACTTGTCTTGCATTTATGTTCTCCAGACCATTCCTTAACACCATGACTGAAATAAATGCCAGGAACACTCGGGAAGAGGAACCAAACGTAAAAGCTAAGTGTAAGAAAAAGTCTAGGATGTTTTTGGATTTCTCCAGACAGGACAGCTGCTTGTGAAGTGTTGCTTCCCGGAGTAAATAAATGGAATAGCAGAGCTCATCCAGAACATGCTTCATATCAGGCCTTACTGCCATTTTGACTGTATATAATTTTACAGCTGGTAAAATTTGTTTTTCTGATAGTGTCCGTAAATATTCATGCTTATCATTTTCACATAAACCTACCAATTCCCGTGAAATGAAAGATTCATCAATCAGACTTGACGGTCCAGAAGTTGTCATTTTGTGAAATGCTTTTGAATCTTGATTCTTGAATAGTGTTGCCTTAGACCATGTGTTGTTTTTGGGTATTTGTTCTATGGAGTGTTGGGTGGATAAAGTCCTTTCTGCAGACGGCTTTATAGGATGAGACTTTAGTTTAGCACTGAAGTCTTTATCTTTTGTCACAGATTGAGAAAGTTCAATTATTTCTTGTGTTAAAGATATTTTTTCTAGTGTAGCTATACTTGTATCTAAAACAGCAAAATTAGTCAATTGCACATTTTCATGTGAAATACCGTTAACACTATTTTGGCAAACACAATTTTTATTTGGTGATAAATCACCTTTCAAAGTGATATTTTTCCAATGATTATTTCTCATTGAGAGGTTTATTGGTAAATGCATGTTCACCGAAGGTGACTCCATTTCTCCATTCAATGTGTTATACTGGGATAGGGATGAGCCCTTGGCAGCAGAACCTCTTTTTGGGGAAATACTGAATGGCTCTTGAACTGACAACTTATCGAGTGGAATATGAGATGGCGATTTATTATAAGAAACCACTAACTCTTCTGAAGGCTTGTATGGAGGCATCTGTTCCTGGTCAGATGGATGTTCTTTTTCACTCTTTTGTGGCTGGAGTTCTACATATTCATTTAAGACTGAAGAAGAATAAGGCAGTGCAGGAAAGGAGATGCATTTTAGGAGCTCTTGCGTGTCTTGCCTTTGTCGATCCTGTTCTTCTTTGGGCTGTGTTGGGGTACATTTATTGGTTGATAAATGATGTACAATTGTATTTCTTAAGGTAGGATGTTTTCCATGGTATTTCCCTGGTTCCCCTTTTTTGGCAGACCGCTTGTCAGTGGTATGTGGTTCTTTTACATATAATTCATTTACACCATGAACTTGCATCTGAACAGTCTTGGGTAGAAAGGTCCTTTCACTTCTCAATAATGTCTTAATTGATTTGGTTCTGTACTCCTCGGTAACACCTTTGATTCCTCCAGCTTGGTTAAACATAGCAGTTCTTATTTTTTTTCTCTTTATCTGAATTTTGTTTCCTTTATTTTCCCAAGTCATGATGTGAATAATGTAATTCTTTCTTAAAATAACTCTTACTTTCTTTTTTCTCTTACTGATATCTGCAGTTGACATCTTGCTGGAAGATAATATTGTAAAACATTCTGTCGGAGAATTATGCACAGAAGGTGTATTCTCTGAAGACATAGTATTTTCACATGATGCCTGGTCCTTAAAGAATGGGAGGACATTTTTCGGTTGTTGGAAAGAACTATAAACAGTGTTAGGACTCTGCATAGACTCCAATTTGTTGCTAGATGATGAGACTGCGTTAGAGGCAGAAAATACAGCATCATATGTGGGTATTTCCTGAGTAATGAATTCTGTATTGGCAAGGAAACCCTTCTGGCATATTTCCTGTTGATAAATGCGAAGCATTGTCTCCTGCCCATTATCATGGATTTGAAGAACCTCTGCAGATTTATACATACCTGCCTGCAATTGTGTGATATCAACACTATGAGGTTTGGGTACTGGATGTCTATTGCATTTATCAGGAGCACTAGGGAAGCAATGCTCCTGCTCACTGTTCGCATTTTTACTTAAGGTGTCCACATCTTGTTTAGATTCTTGACTCTCAGTTTTAACCGATATTTGTTTTTCTTTTGCAATTAACTTCAGGGGCTCTTTTATTATGGTGCAATATTCTTCAGGTCGACTTTGGATTGCTAGAGCATCAGTGTCAATATCAGGAGCAATTTTGTCTGCTAAATCTGGAACCAAATCAGAATGTGTCTCCAATCCAGCCTTCATTTGACTGGTAACACTTTTTCGACTGAGCGTTGTTGCCCAGTGAACAGTTTCCTCCTCTTTAATAGTCAAGCGCACCTTCATCTCTACAGTCATGCTGCCATCTTGATTGACACAAAAACTTTTCTCAATGTCATCATCTTTGGGCATGCAGACATATTCATTTTTGTCACCATCCGTACATGTGACTGTATCTGTCTCTGCAATGGAATCGAGTAGATGACCTATTTCTGCAGAACCAGTTTCATCATATGCACTTTCTGCAAAACTGTTGTATAATTGATTAACAATGTAACGCTCTGAAGATGGTGAGAAAGGCCAAGATTTAGTGCTGCTAGTCACAGATTTTTTTTTCCCTTCAGGTAAATTAAAAGGAAGAAATAAATAATAATAAATAATAACATATACAAAGAAATAATAATAATAATAATAATAATAACAACAGTTTTTAAACCATAAATTACAGACATCAAAACAACAAAAAGATGATCAAAAAGATATCATGATAGCAAGTTGATTATCCAGTCCAGACCACAATGAAAGCATTAACAAGGAGAAAAGGCAAAGAGGTTAGGATTAAAATGAGAAAAGATGGGATATATAATGTGTGTTAATTTATATAGATTAAGCTGGTTATTACAGCAAATACAAAAAATACAGATAATCTGGTACAGAAACCTATTTAAGTCACAATTTTCTAGATGAAAATACATAGTTTATATTGCCAAAGGTTTGTGGTCACAGTATTTCAGATTTACTCTCCACTATTCTATTTACATTTTCCACTACAAATTATAGGTTGAATGTGAGATTCATGTTCATTTAGCTACAGTAGTATTAGTGAGATCAGACACTACCATCAGGTAAGGAGGTCTAGAGTGCTAGAGTGTTGATGTTTACATTCATGCCAAAGGTGTTCAATGGTGTTAAGAGCAGCAGTGGAGTCTCTTAGTTTCAGTGAACAAATAGTCTAATGCTACAATATTCTTGACAACTGTGTGCTTCCATATTTGTAGCAACTGTTTCAAGAGGAATCACATTTGGATCTGATGGTCAGGTGACCACAAACTTTTGCCAATATTGTTTATATACAGCATGTATTTTGTTTAATGACACTTTAACCCTGTTAAAGTGTCAAATTTGTAATGAAAAAAAAGAGTAATGCAAAAAAATACTGAACATTTAACTGTTATGACTGAATATATACTTGTTGTACATTGTTGTTGACTGGTTTGTCATCCAGAATAAAAAATATGTGAATTGTGTGTATGTGGTATACATATGGCCCTAACTGAAACCCAATGATATGCCACTGCAACCAACAAATAGAAAGTGAAAAAATGTAAATGGATTTTGGGGAAATTTCCAAAGGTCTAAACTATTATCATTATGTATTTATATTTAGCTGTTTAACATCGCCCATTATGTGTTTTTCCTAATTTAGATTTTATCTTTAGAACTATCCTGATTCTCTTTTGTAGAATATTCCTCCATCTTACGGAGAACCCCAGTATGCAGTAAAGAAAAATGTCCCACGGCAAAATGCTGCCACCACCATGTTTCACAACAGGTATATGTAAAAACGTTTGTGGTTATTTCACCACATCACACATACACACTTTTCTATCTTTTTTTCTTTTTTACATCTATCAAAAACAGAACACTTGTTTGACAGCTGTGGGCCAATTACATTTTAAGACTTAAACTATTCAATAACCAACACTTTACTGCGTTTTACCTCGACTGGGATTTTTGTCACATGCAGAGGTGCTTAGACCCTGTCAGATATTCGATACACAGGCCCATGTCGCATTATGTATTTATTTAAGTTTTGTTGATTTCTACACTATTTTTCTTAATTTGGAGCATCTGAAAAGCACAAACTTTAACAGGGTTGTGTCAAAATTGATTGAGCATTTACAAACACATTTAATAAATACATTCAACAACAGAAGACAGTAATGAATAATGCTAGACTGGTAGACTTACTAGTTACAGGATTTAATTTTCCTACAGTTTTTGCTGGCAGCCAAGTTGGAGCAAAAGGTTTTCGAACATTATAGTTTCCTTTTCTAAAAGGCTCACGACCAGCAGCTACCAAGACACCTGAACACAAAATTAGAGCTGGTAGTCCATCCACCTGTATTACAGAGAAAAATATATTTTAATTATAATTATATAAATGAATATATTATGAAGTATTATGGAGCTGCCTTGACTATTCATGACATTCCCACTCACAGATGCAGGCCAGCATAATAGGATGAAATAGTTAAGAAGATTAATGCTGCAAGGTGATGGGTAATCTTCAAGCATGTTATTTATGCACATAGCAACTACAGACAGACACATGTATGACTGCGTAAAAAATGTTATCATCATACAATATTATGGGTACATTTCATTTAAACAGAATAGTCAATAAGCATCTTTAAGAAGCCAATAATATTTTTTAAATGACCTCCCTAATTTTGGATGTTATTCAACTGGGCTTTTAGATTAAGCAGCTCGCCTTGCATTTACATTTACAGTATTTTGCAGACTCTCTTATCCAGAGCAACTTACATTTGATATCTTTTGTAAAAATGAGAAATTTGGGGTTAAGGGCCTTGCTGAAGAGCCCTCAGTGGTTGTGGAAGTGGGTATTGAACCCCAATCGTTCTGGTATCAGTCCAACATTTTAACTACTAAGCCACCACTTCCTCTTTTGGATGAACATATTAAATAGAGCAAAACAAATAGGATAAAAGAAGACAAATACTTTTAAGTGGGGGTGGGAAACTTTAGGTATTGTACATTCAGAATGGATTCTGATTATGGGAGTCCCAATCCAATTCAAGATTTGGTTCTTATTCTACATTTTTTTAATTCACCTGCTTAGTAAATACATGTTTACATATTTACATTTGAATCAGAATCAGAGTTTCTGTGCTTTTTGTTTATAATTGGAATTTCTGTATGCTAATATAATCCATCTTAAAAAAAGATTTGGTTTCATAAATGTTTTTTAAAGAAAGTTTTAAGCATTAAGCAAAAATTAAGCAAATTTGCCACAACAAGTACACAAGTGATATGACATACAATTATCTTTATTTTAAGTTATTTATTAAATTGTCACTTGTCTTACACTTAAATATAACATTTAAGATAAATTATACATTTTAAATAATTTGTTTGTCTTAAGGTTTTGTCTTTTTTTCTTTTCATAGAAACATTCATTTAAATCTTCTCAGCACAGTTGCCATTCTTGACACCCTGTTTCATCATTAACTCCTGCCAGCTCCAGATTACTTGCTAAACTAAACTGCAGGTGACAAAATAAGGTGAAAATCTGAAAGTCTGAAATTTTCAAAATCAAACAAAAAGAGTTCTCACCCTTCCTCCATCTGGTGTGTGCAGTCTGCGCACAGGGAAGCACATGGTCTCAGAGATATGAACAAGCAGTGCTTCAAAAGAGTGAGTGGAACTCTTGTGCAGAAAAAATGTATGCTTAACTTCTGGATTTCCGTTGCGAAACACCACCAGCCGCTTTGGAGTGTGCAGGA
This sequence comes from Pseudolaguvia tuberculata, assembly GCA_026260255.1. Lineage (NCBI taxonomy): Eukaryota > Metazoa > Chordata > Actinopteri > Siluriformes > Sisoridae > Pseudolaguvia > Pseudolaguvia tuberculata. The sequence continues at coordinate 8,167,968 of JAOTRA010000034.1, forward strand.
GACTAGTCCGTCTTGTGCTGTGAAGGTTAGGAGGCCTTTCTCTCAGATGTTTGCCACTGGCAGGCCTGGCATGATACCATGGTGGTGGTCTGCGCCAAGCTTGCTCCAAGTCAATGGGCTTGACAATGCGTTTGTCTGAACAGATATATGAATGACCATGTTGAAGCTCATCTAGAGCGCGGACTGTTGTATGGCCCCGTGGTGTTGTGATAGTTCGAACTCCAAATGGCAGTGGAATACGCTTGGACAGGCTGTCTAAAAGGGCCTCAAATGTTTTGAAAGTGCGATTGTTGATGATTACTGGTAGACCACAAAACTGAGCATCCCCACTTTTATAAAAGCACACATGTCTTGAAGGTTCCAAGGTATGGCCAATGCCAGAGGACTGTTTCTTTAAAGCAGTCTTCTGCACTGCTGAAGCGTTGTTCATAATTTGACTGTAAAGTAAGCCTAGGCGGAAAGTGAAAGTGATGTATTTAAATAATATAAAAATATATTCATTAATAAGCTATATAATATAAAACTGATGGCAAACCCTGCTATCGCAAATCTAATCACTAGATTTACTAGTATGTTAAAACGATTGACCTTTTTCCATACCAGAAGAAATACCGGGGAACTACAATGTAATAAAGACCAAATTGAAACCAGTTTTGTTGGTGTAATAATAATTATTATCATGCATAGTGTACAGTGCAATTTAAAGTATAATTCTTATAGTTTAATAAGGTGGTCATGTCTGACAAGAGTAAATAATTGGTTTAGAAAGTCAAAGTTTAAATAGCAATTTTTATTGCTTTAGGTTGTTTCTTGTATAATAAATATTGCAAACCAGTTCATTGTCATGCCCTCTCAGTCACTGGCACACTCTCCCGAATACTAATCCTGCTCACCTGTCTCCGGTTCCAATATAGTCCCGCTAGTTAAACGCTACTTAAACCCACTCCTCGAACACTCTGCGTCCAAGCTCGTTCTAAGAAGCTAGAAGACAATCCGAATAACAGCGAAAGACAATCCGATAACTCAAGCGTTCGTTCTCTGTGTGCTCACTTGCTTCTGTCTGTGTTCCAGTGTTCCCAGGATCCCGTTCGTGTCTGCAGTGTCTGTGTCTGTGTCAGCATCTGTGTCAGCATCAGTGTCCAAGTCACCTCTCCGCCCCAGATCTCGTACAAGTGTGTCACTTGTCCAAAAAATAAACGTCACCCACTCAACCAGATCTCGTCACCACAACTCACGCATCCAGTCCCATGGCTTGGTCAGTGACCTTTTCCGGCAAATCGGAGGAGGGAGACGGATTTCTCTTATAGGGCTCTCTGTTTTTTTCCATGCAGCCTGATCTTTACCCCACCGACATTTCAAAGATCGCTTACATAACTTCTTTGTTATCGGGGCCGGCATTGCAATGGGCGGAGTCCATCTGGTCGCAAGGCGGTACCGTAACCAACTCTTTCAACCAGTTCATCGCCCACTTTAAAGAGGTATTCGGACGTCACGATGGTGGAGTCACGGCAGGGGAGCAACTTTTTAAGCTACAGCAGGGTAATCTCTCAGTCCAAGAGTATGCTCTAAAATTCCGTACCTTGGCAGGAAGCAGTGGGTGGAACGAAAGAGCCCTACTCACTTCCTACCGGCAGGGTCTCAACCCAAAACTACGTCTAGAATTAGCTTCTTACGATGATACCTGTGGGTTGGAACGTTTCATTCAACACTCAGTTCGCTGCTCTGATCGCATGGAATCTGCGTGTGAGGAGTCAGCTCATTTTAACACCCACCTCCGTTTGCCTGAACCTAGGCACCCTATAGTGATTAGCCCGGAACCGATGCAATTAGATGCAGGCCATCTCACTCAGGGAGAACGCCTAAGGAGCGTGAAGGATGGGTTGTGTCTGTATTGGGGGGCCAAGGGCCACTTCCGTGGTTCCTGTCCAGTTCGTCCTTCAGAGGCCCGGGTGAGTGCTATTCATTCCATACCCGAAAGAATGAACCCGCTTATTACAATTGTCCAAATCAGTTTTAAGACCTCATGTCTATCTGTTCCAGCGCTCCTTGACTCCGGGTCTGCAGGGAACTTCATCTCCGGGGACCTCTGTCGATCCCTACAGCTCCCCACAGTCCCAACCGAAAGTTAATACCAGATCCGCATGATAACCGGCACCCCCATTACTCCCAGGTGTGTAAGATGTCTAGCCGGTCCAGTTACTTTGCAGGTAGGACTACTACATACAGAGTCTATTTATCTCCTGATCCTAGAGGGCGCCACCACTGAGGTCATCTTTCGACGGCCGTGGTTGGTTTGCCACAACCCAGTTCTCTCCTGGGTGTCAGGGGAGGTGGCAAGATGGAGTGAAAACTGCTTTCATGGATGTGTTCCTGATCTCCCTGTAATCTCAGGATGCACAGTAGCTCTAGGTTCCTCCACCCTGGAGAGTCCAGTGGTTGACCCCCAGCATATGAGCAGTTTAAGGACCTTTTCTGCCCCAGGAGAGCGACTCAGCTTCCTCCTCACCGGCCATGGGACTGCGCCATTGACTTACTACAGGGTGCGCCTGTGCCTAAGGGGAAAATCTACTCGCTCTCCCTTCTGAGCCTTAAATCAAGTCACAGTCAAGTTCAAGTACCCTCTTCCCTTAGTTCCCACTGCTCTGGAGGAATTGAGAGAGGCTAAAATCTTTACTAAGCTGAATCTCCGGAGCACGTACAACCTAGTCAGAATCAGGGAGGGAGATGAGTGGAAGACTGCCTTCATCACCCCCACAGGACATTATGAGTACCTGGTAATGCCTTTTGGGCTCGCCAATGCACCCGCGGTTTTTCAGGATTTTATTCACGAGGTACTCCGCGAGTTTCTGCACAAGTGGGTTTTTGTCTACATTGACGAAATACTCATCTACTCCCAGAGTGAGGCCGAGCATCACCACCATGTCACTGAGGTCTTGCGGAAGCTCCAGGACTTCGATCTGTTCCTGAAAGCGGAAAGGTGCACCTTCCACACACCTGCCGCTCATTTCCTGGGTTATCATATTGACCAGCGAAAGGTGCAGATGGAAAACACCAAGGTATCAGCGGTGAACTCCTGGTCAGAACCAACAATGGTGAAACAACTACAGCAATTTCTGGGGTTCGCCAATTTCTATTGGCGGTTCATTAAGAACTATAGTCTGGTAGCCTGCCCGCTCACCTGTATGCTCAAGGGCAAACCATCTTCCCTGACTTGGACTCCCGAGGCCTGTGAGGCATTGCAACATCTGAAAGCCGCGTTTACCTCTGCACACATCCTAGAACACCCCGATTCAAAGATCCCCTTTATCATGGAGGTGGATGCCTCTACCACTGGAGCCGGAGCGGTGCTATCGCAACGTCAGGGGAAATCTGGGAATCTTCACCCGTGTGCTTACTTCTCAAGGAAATTCAGCCCGGTGGAATGCCACTATGACATTAGCAACCGGGAGCTTTTGGCTATCAAGTTGGCAATGGAAGAGTGGCAACACTTGTTGGAGGGGGCTGACCACCCGTTCTCAGTAATCACCGATCATAAAAACCTACAGTATTTGCGGGAAGCCAAGCAGTCAAGTGGGCCCTGTTTTTCACGTGGTTAGACTTCACTAGCTCTTTCCGCACGTGCTCCAAGAATACATGGGCCGACGCTTTGTCATGGCAATTTAATGGGCTGGACAATGCAGAGGAAAAGAACGAGCCCATTCTCCCCTCTACCATGATCCTGAGTCCTATAGAGTGGACCGCCACAGGCCCATCTCCTCCGCCTCCGCCGGGCTGTCCCGCTGGTAAGCAATATATACCCCGTACACAACACCTGGCTTTCATTCACTCTTCTCACGTCACCCAAGGCACTGGCCACTCAGGGGCCAATGCCACCCTCTCGCTACTGTCAGAGCGCTTTTGATGGCCCAACATGGCTGGAGAGATCACAACGTATGTGAGGGGGTGCATGGAATGTGCCATATCAAAGAGCCCTAGGAATCGACCGTGTGGGAAGCTCCACCCTTTTCCCATCCCGAATCGTTCGTGGTCTGGGAGTTGACTTCATGACTGACCTAACAGTCTTCAGAGGTAACACCTGTATTCCCTTCGTAGTTTCCCCCGATTTTCAAAGTCATGACGTCTCATTCCCCTAAGAAAGCTGCCTACTGCCATGGAGACAGCCGAGAGTCTTTTCAACAATATGTTAATTCGGTATTTCAGCCTCCCGGAAGACATAGTCTCAGATTGAGGACCCCAGTTTATCTCCCGGGTTTGGAGTGCTTTCTTCCTTCTCCTAGGAGTCGCAATCAGTCTGTCGTCAGGATACCACCCCAGACCAATGGCCAGACAGAGCGCAAGATCCAGGAAATCAGCCGTTTCCTCCGTACGTTCTGCCACAATCACCAGGACTCCTGGAGCTAGTTCCTTGGATGGGCAAAATATGCCCAGAACTCACTACGACAAACTTCCACTGGTCTGACGCCATTCCAGTGCGTTCTGGGTTATCAACCCCCACTCTTTCCATGGTCAGGAGAACCTTCTGATGTCCCTGCAGTAGATCACTGGTTCCCGAGAGGGTCTGAGACCAAGCTCATCAGCAACTTCAGCGGGCTATCCACAGACAGCAACTCAACGCGGATGTCTGCCGATCCACCAACCCGGACTATCAACCAGGTCAGAAAGTGTGGCTGTCCACCCGGAACTTGCGACTGCGACAACCATCCAAAATGCTAGGTCTCAGGTTTGTTGGCCCCTTCACCATCTCCAGGAGAGAAAACCCGGTCACGTTTACGTTGTCACTCCCCCTGGAATATCGCATACACCCCACTTTCCACGTATCACAGTTCAAGCCTTATTCTGAACCTACCTTTGCCACCACAGACTCTGCACAGGAAGAACCCCCCTTAGCGCTCCTTGCTGAAGAGGGGGCCATTTACAAGGTTAACAAGATCCTTTCAGCACGGCGCCGTGGTGGTAAGTTAGAATATCTGGTGGATTGGGAAGGGTATGGGCCAGAGGAACGGTCTTGTGTGATACGGGACGACATTCTGGACCCTCAGCTAATCCAGGAGTTCCATCAGGCTAACCCTCAAGCCCCGGCACCACTAGGACGTGGGAGACCACCACGGCATCGCTCGTTTCGGCCCTCAGGAACGGGCCGTCGGGAGGGGGGTACTGTCATGCCCTCTCAGTCACTGCCACACTCTCCCGAATACTAATCCTGCTCACCTGTCTCCGGTTCCAATCTAATCACGCACGCTACTTAAACCCACTCCTCGAACACTCTGCGTCCAAGCTGTGTTCTAAGAAGCTGGAAGAACAGCGAAAGGCAATCCGATAACTCAAGCGTTCGTTCTCTGTGTGCTCACTTGTTTCTGTTTGTGTTCCAGTGTTCCCAGGATCCCGTTCGTGTCTGCCGTGTCCGTGTCTGCCGTGTCCGTGTCTGTGTCAGCGTCTGTGTCAGCATCTGTGTCCAAGTCACCTCTCCGCCCCAGATCTCGCACCTGCCCTTCCTGCACTCTCTCTTTGTGTGTCACTTGTCCAAAAAAGAAATAACTGTATCTAATGCGAATGACCTGTTTGTAGTTCTATAGCGTAACATTCATAACATCAGTTACAAATAAATCCTTGAAATTATTAAACTAGAAAATAATCATATAGTTTCTATTTCCTTAATAATTTATAATAATGAAATATCAATTTCATTCATCATTTTTTAACCATATTTACAATATTTATAGCATGACTCATATATTACAATATTCACAGGATACTCATATGCTATTAACATTCTTATAATTCTAAATAAAAAACCTATATTTTAATTACTTATTATTAACCAACAGCAACATTAAAGCACTAGATGGATAACAAAGTCAAGGTTTTTTTTGTACAAGTCTGTAAAAACAGTTTATAAATGATATTAATATTAGATATTAGATAGCCAATATTATAAGTATAAAATGATCGTTTTTTAGGGATTTTCACACTTACCAAGTTTCCCATATTGCATTAAAAGGTGTTTGTCTTCTCTCTTGTGCTGCTGGGTGAAGCACAGTTGGTTGGTGAAGACTGTGAGTTATTTTGGGCAACAGCTTTACCATTAATTTGCTTAATCTTTGTTCACCGCTAATCCCAGTTACACTAAGGAGAACACACATTACAGAAGGGTGTGTGTTTATTCATATTTATATAGCTTGTGTATTTGTGCCCAAAAAAGTTCTCAAGAAATCAGAGATTTAAATTTTAAAGCTGTTTTTTTTATTGTTGTTTCTAAATTATTTGGGTTGCAATTAAAGATGTTAGAAATATTTTGACAATTTTATGCAAAATATGCAGAATAAAATAATTTATACTTGTTTCTGTCTTGTGTCTGTGATTTTTTTTAATTTAACTCCAGGTGTTTAGTTCTGAGTTTAATCTTATTTGTATGTTTTAATAGGAAAACATCAGCACTTTGTATGCTATGTGTGCCCGCAAAAGAGAAATAGAAAAAATATCCCAAAACCATACCAAATAAAATGTTTTTACTGTACTAATTATTAGTAGTAATTAGAATTGGTCAATTAAATATTCTATTAAAAGAAAGAGAAAGTATTAAAGATAGATTTACATAGTCAAGTCAAAGGAGTTTTATTGTCATATCAAGCATATTTAACAGAGCAATATACAGTGAAATGAGACAACGTTTCTCCAGGACCTTGGTGCTACATACAGACAATAAGTATAATGTATACGTAGGACAAGTGCAACACAAAGACAATATCTCAGAGACATAAAGCAAAATTACATTTTACTAGAAAAATGACATGCAACCCATAGAGATTTGTATACAAACACACTTGCAGACTTTCAGTCATACTGTATGAATTTGAAATAACTGAAAAGTTATGTATCACTAGTACTAGACTTTTTTTTACATATGGCGTGTGTGTGTGTTTGTTTGTGTGTGTGTGTGTGTGTGTGTGTGTGTGTGTGTGTGTGTGTGTGTGTGTGTGTGTGTG
>JAOTRA010000034.1:8222786-8233137 GCA_026260255.1 Pseudolaguvia tuberculata
TGTGTGTGTGTGTGTGTGTGTGTGTGTGTGTGTGTGTGTGTGTGTGTGTGTGTGTATGTGTGTGTGTGTGGTTGTTTATATATGTGTTGCCCTGCGATGGACTGGCAAACTGTCCAGGGTGTACCCCTGCCCCTTGTCCTATGTGAGCTGCGACCCCTGTTACCTCGAATGAATGAATGATTGATTGAATGAATGAATGAATGAATTGAATGAATGAATGAATGAATGAATGAATGAAAACTGCTAAATATTCCAATAAACTTTTAAGTAAACATGACTTTTTTTTTTAAATCAGCGAATATTCCTTTTTTTTATAAGAGACTATATAGTTGAATTGAAATTATTCTTTTGAATAGCCAGACCTTCAGACTGACACCAAAAGGTTTGGTCTCCATGGTAGCTTTCATTAGGAGATATGTGTTTGACTGATGCCAATCACCAATTTAGCTTGTTTTGTTAATTCTCGATCTCAGGGAAAATGTTGACGCCCTTACAAAACCAGATGACAAGAGTAGTAACAGTCATGTATAGTATTTGGTGCACAAATAGCAACCAGCATCCTACATGCACCAAGTATCTTTTATTAAAGAAAATTGTGCAGAATTATTATTAATTTATATGAATCATCATTTAACTGATCCGCTGTGTTAAAAACTTCTATAAAAATACTGTTAATTAATTTTTTTTTATTCCTACATCAAGTGGTAGTCATCAGTGGTTAAGTTTATCTAATGACTTTGATTAATTAGTTGATTTTTTCGAATAAGGGTGGCTGACAACTGAGGGGAAATGTAAGCATAATACATTACAGATTAAGTTTTTGAAGTCATATCGCATAACATAAATGTAACATGAACACCTTTTCAGTACGCATATATTTAGCAATAATAAATGATTTACTAAAACAATTATCAAACATGCGGTGTGGTGGCTTAGTGGTTAGCACCATTACCTCATAACAATAAGGTCCCTATTTTCATTCCTGGGATGTTTTTTTTCCTATGCAGAGTTTGCATGTTCTTCCTGCACTTGCATTGGTTTCCTCCGGGTACTCCGGTTTCCTCCCACCGTCCAAAAACATGTACATTAGGTTGATTGGTGAGTCTAAATTGCCAATAGTTATGAATGTGTATGATTGGTTGTTCGTCTTTGTGTGGCCCTGCAATGGCCTGGCAATCTGTACCCCTGACTCTCGCCCTATGTAGGCTCCGGCAAAACTCATGTGAACCTGAATTAGGGAATAAGAATATCAGAATATAAAAATGTCATAGTGACACTTATCAGTGATGTTTTGATAGACATGATTTTACAAATGCATATTGGCACCAAGTTGCCACCAGAATAATAATGTAATTAGAATGAAGCTGTTAATTCCTTTTTTTATGTTACTGCTTACTTTGTTATAGAGAAATTGCACTCATGACATGGAGAGATGATTTGTCACTTCTTTCAGTTAAATCTTGCTGCAGAATCTATGAAGATCCTATCTCATAAACTCATTTCCATCATCAAAGTCATTTATAAAATAAATGAGTCTGTTTTGGCTACTAATAAATAACCCAGTGCACCCACTCTAGTACATCTGTGATGCATTCTAAAGGTTCTAAAAGCTCTTTCACTGTGATTCGTGTCTTTGTTAGTTATCAGAGAAAATGAATGAATAAGAAAAGAAAAGTAGCAACAAAAAAACCCCCAGATGCATCTGTCAGTGATACTTTTACTTGAAGATCTAATCAGGGGCCTTGTTTCGCACTGAGATTCTATTTCTCATATACAAACCCTCTTTCTGTCTTCTAATTGCAGAGATATATTTAATCCATTTGAAGACTTTTAATGAATGAATTAAATTGTTGTCTTTTTTTCAAAGTATCTTTAAAAAACATTATAGAACAGTTCCCTGTAATTTTTCTGATTTTTCTCCCCTTCTTTTTGGCTTCTCTTCAGATACACCAAAATGAAGACAGCAACCAACATCTACATCTTCAACCTGGCTCTGGCTGATGCTTTAGTTACCACTACAATGCCATTTCAGAGTGCAGACTACTTATTAAACTCCTGGCCGTTTGGTGAAATTGTATGCAAAGTCTTCATCTCTATCGACTACTACAACATGTTCACCAGCATTTTTACCCTAACCATGATGAGTGTAGACCGTTATGTGGCTGTGTGCCATCCTGTCAAAGCACTAGACTTTCGTACACCACTTATGGCTAAGACAATTAATGTGGGTATATGGATACTGTCCTCGGCAGTAGGAATACCAGCTATGGTACTGGGAGGAACACAAACTAATAATGGTAAGTTGTGCAACAAGCAAGAATTTGAATAATCCATGTTTAAGGTTTTAAGCAATTTAAACCCAAAGAACAATAAAGGAAGTATAGATTTTGTTCACTTATTTGAAACAGAATAATTATTAGAGATACCACTATTGAGCATTTTTGATATTCAGCATGGAATATGGAATGTTTTTAAAATAGTGCTTTAGTGTTAACTTGGGTTAAGCCTAAGTCTAAATCCTATGCTTAAGTCTTTTTTATGTAAGCATTCTGATTTGATGCCTAGTATTGATATGTACCTTCTTTTAAACCAATTATCCTTAATTCATTTGTAAATTCTTATCTTTTTTCTTGCAGGCACCACAGAGTGTGCCCTGCAGTTTCCTGACCCTTATGAATACTGGGACACTGTAATGAAGATTTGTGTGTTTGTATTTGCTTTTGTTGCTCCTGTTCTCATCATTAGCATCTGCTACTCTCTAATGCTCCTACGACTGCGTAGCGTCCGCTTGCTTTCTGGTTCTCGAGAGAAAGACCGCAACCTTCGCCGCATCACTCGTTTGGTCCTAGTGGTTGTGGCAGCTTTTATTATTTGCTGGACCCCTATTCATATCTACATTCTTCTGAAAGCTGTAGTGGCCATTCCTGAGACTACCCCACTAATGGCTGCCTATTTCCTGTGTGTTGCACTTGGATACACCAACAGCAGTCTCAACCCGGTGCTCTACGCATTTCTAGATGAGAATTTTAAAAGGTGTTTTAAGGACTTCTGTTCAGCAGCAAAGCGAAAGAGAGATAGAGGTGTTGGAGGGAGCAGACTAGGAAAGATTGCATCCAGGCCTTCTCCCCAGGCTGCAGATAGTGCACCAAGGACAGCAAAACCAGCATGACTAGCCGTGGAATTGTCTTTCATCACACAACCAGGAGTGGAGGACTCTAACACAATAGGACTGACTCAGGTCTCTTCTGCACTCTGATCATAATGCAACACACAGTTGGTGTGAATGTGTCACTCTGGAAAAAAAATTAATCACGGTGACAAGACTTGTTAAATGACACCCTGTATATAGTGAGATGATGTGAATGCCTACTGAGTGTCTGCTGAGAATTTTAGCTCCATTGTCTTTATATAATAGATATATACAGTATATGGCTTAAATGTTGTGAGTTCTTACCTGCACACCAACTTAAAAGTATGTTTCCCAAACCTTTGCTACAAACTTGGAAGCATACACGTGTCTAGAATGTATGTGTCTTTTATACAATACATTATTCTTCTGATGGAACTAAGAGGCCCAAACATTGCTTAAGCATGATGATGCCAACAAGCCCAAAAAACTACATGGTGTGTTATGGTTAGTGTGGAAAGTAATGAATTTTAGTTTGATCTATATTCAGACTACATTTATTTATTTATTTATTTATTTATTTATTTACATTTGTATGTATCTGGGGCGGTGCGGGGGTTTAGTGGATAGCACGGTCGCCTCACAACAAGAAGGTCCCGGCTTCAAATAGTGGGCTCCTTCTTTGCGGAGTTTGAATGTTCTCCCTGCGCTTACGTGGGTACTCCGGTTTCCTCCAACAGTCCAAAAACATGCAGATTAGGTGGATTGGTGATTCTAAATTGTCCATAGGAGTGAATGTGTGTGTGAATGGTTGTTTCTCTATGTGTTGCCCTGTGATGGACTGGCTCCAGGGTGTACCCCCGCCTCTCGCCCTATGTGTGCTGAGATAGGTGCAGCAGACCCCCGTGACCTCGAATTCGGGAATAAGCGGGCAAGAAGATGAATGAATATAAGTATCTGATCTCACAAAGGATGATGTTTCTGTAAGATACAAATAAAACAGAGAACCAAGAGTACACCCACATGGAGAAAACCATCAAGAAATCTATTGCAGTCAATTTACCAGAAAATGTCATTATAAAGATTACAAATAATTTTTTAAATAAAAATAGGTTGTTCATAATTAAACACTAAATAATTAACAATAATACCTAATAAATAAATAATATTGTTTTGAAAATACTTTTCAGCGCTCACTCATTCATCTTTCTTCAGAATTGACTTTGAGATTAATAATCAATATACAATATAATCAAAATGACAAGTTGCCTAAGAATGTTATTTGTATCATATCATACAACATTTAATACTTCTACTAATATTCGAAAGGATCTCCAGCACATAGTGTACTGTATATTGCTGAGACGAGTGAAAATAAAATCTAGAACTAGCCATACATCATGAATTGTCTTTGTTCCCATTAAAAAAATTTGTAACGAGAATTGTATTATTACAAAAAAAAAACACGTGAAAAATTGTACTCATCTGGTTTGATTTACCAGATGAGCATCACCCTACAATATTTTGATTTAGGACAAAAACAAAACCAACTTTTACAATGATAAAGTGTTTTACCGCTTAAGGAAATTAGAAAGCACACCATTATCCTTCATCTCTTTAAATAACGATCTTAAGACCAATTAGAATGGGTATAATTTGGAACAATGAAACTGCAGTACAGATTCAGACACCTTTCTGTAATACACTATATTACCAAATGTTTGTGGTCACCTAGCCATCAGATTCATATGTGGTTTCTCTTTAAACTGTCGCTATAAATATAGAAGCCCACAGTTGTCTAGAACGTTTTTGTATGTATGTCACTGGTACAAAGGAACTTCATGTTCCAGCATGACAATGACACTGAGCACAAAACCCCTACGCTCCATTATCACATACTGTGTAATTAATCGAGTGAAGAAAAAAAACAGTGTTTGGCTTCTGATCTTAACACTACTGAACAGAAATGGCGACTGACCAACCCCAGACCTCCTTACCAGACATTATAGTCTGATCTCACTAATACTGTTGGAACTGAATGAAGAGATATCTCACATTTAAGATTTACATTGGCCTGGAAATTCTTACTACTAGAGTGCTAGTAGAGTTCTTAAAAATGTATGTAAATTTGTACAAATACAGTTTTACAATATATTTCTCTTATAATAATTTGTATAAAGTGTGTGTTCATGTATATATTGTACAGTTATCTTTCCCAAACAGGTGTGTAACCTATATGTAATGCTGTACTGTTCATATCTGTGAGCAATGAATTTGCCTAATGACTTTTTAGGGTAGATAGAGTGTAAGCTGAAATGTTATCATGTTTATGTAATTCGCCTCCATCTGCATTGTGTGCATGTTTGTGCTGCTTTAAAAATGGTCCAATTCTTTTTATTTATTGGTAAAACAAGCAAAGCCTTAAAGAAAGAATCACAATTACTGATACATGTCTATGAAATTTACAATGGAATTTCCTGCATGTATATATGTAGCGGTTTGTTATTTGATAGTTTGATATTGCCAATTGTTACATATGTACTGATGTTGTAATTAAGTACAAACAATAAATTAGTCATTTGTTGACAGTGAATAAACAAAGCAGATATAATACTAAACAGTTATACAGTGTTCTGGGACTATAACTACTATAACATGCCAACTTTTATTGAAGTTATTTTGTGTTTGCAAAGTATCATATATTTACATTTATATTTTTAACATTTGACAGACACCCTTATTAAGACCAATTTACATTTATCTCTTTTATACAACTGAGTTACTAAGTGGGGCCTTGCTCAGGGGCCCAACAGTGGCTTGGTGTAGCAGGAAATCTAACTCTGACAACTGGAAAATTTGCTGGCACAGTGGTCATCATCTTATAGAAGTTAATCAATAGATATTTCATCATAATATCTCATTTGAAAAAGGTTCAAGAGGCACAAGAGACAGGACCATACAAACATCTTTTAAAAAAAAAACTTCTAAAATCATTTTAATGTTTACCAAGTTTAAATGTAATAAATGTTTTATTTAATTATATTTCTGTTTACATATCAAACAAATATATGTATGTCTTTGATAACAATGTTTTACAGAATTATGGAATTGAAATGAAACAGGGTGGCGTGGTAACTTAGGTCGCAAGAAGGTCCCGGGGTTTGATTTTTCTCGGTGTGGAGTTTGCTTTTTCTTCCTGCGCTTCTGTGGCTTTTCTCAGAGTACTCCTGTTTCTTCCTACAGTACAAAAACATGCACATTATGTTGATTGGTGATTCCAACTTGCTCATTTATGTCTGTGGTTGTTTGTCTATGTGTGACCTTGCAATGGACAACTGACCTGTTCAGGGTGTATCCCTGCCTTTCATCCTGTCTACTGGGATAGGCTCCAGCAGAGCCCTCCGGCCGTGAATTAAGAAATAAGTGGGTTAGAAGATGAATGAATGAATGAATGAATGAATGAATGAATGAATGAATGAAGTGAAATATGAAGGTTTTTCATATTTCTTACTGATCTTTAAACAAAAGTAAGCACATATATATGATTGAACGTATATAATATGATCCTGAATGTATGATCGATATCCTCTGGTTTGGCTGTTTATTATGTATGGCAGATTTATTACGTACAGTAGGAGCCTCCTAAACTCTGTGATAACTCATCAGTGATGTATAATTCAGTTAGAGATCTAGCATTTCTTCCTTCCACCTTTCAGCATTCAAAATATTTCTTATCTCAGCAGTGCCCATTTAAATCTTTCATTTGACCACAATAGGTCTGTTCCTGTATAGGTCTATACAGCGGAATCAACTATGATGGAAAATATTGATTGCAGTTGTTTTTTTCCTACTGATATCAGCATGGATTCAGACACCTAGTTCCTACAAAAAAGCTATATATTTACATTTTTCTGTACTGTAACTGGGATAGAAGAGGAATGAATGAATGAATGAATGAATGAATGAATGTACTGTACTGTAACTAGGAGGATCAGACCCTTTCCAGAAAAACACTGCGTATAACAAACCTAATGTTTTATTAGGGGGCTCTGTCTCCCCCTAATGGTCGATGTCTATCTTTACACTTACTATCACATGAGTCTGAGCTTAGATTAATCTACATATAGTAGAGATGTACTATGTTTAAACAGACGCTAGTGATCACCAGTGCAGGCTAATGACTTGGATTTTTACACAGTTTTCTTCACTTGTGGATGTAAAACAAAAATATATAAAATATGGTTCTTTAGGTAGAAATTCATTGTGAATGAGGGCAGGGGGAAAAAAAAAATCAATATATTAGCCTGATATACCTGGAAGGTTGTGGTCACCCGATCCCCATATTCATGTGTTTTTAAACATCTTGTTCCAGATTTACTTCCCCATTTAGCTTTAGTGCAGGTCTACCGTCCCGAGTTTGATTCCTGGCTCAAGAGACTTTCTGTGCAGAGTTCGCATGTTCTCCCCATGCTTGTGTGGGTTTCCTCCGGGTTCTCTGGTTTCCTCCCACACGTCCAAAAACGTGTATATTAGGTTGATTGGTGGTTCTAAATTGCCCATAGGAGTGATTGTGTGTGAGTGGTTGTTTGTCTATGTGTGGCCCTGCAATGGACTGGTGACCAGTCCAGAGTGTAACCTTACCCCTCACTCTATGTGAGCTGGGATATGCTTCAGCAGACCCATGTGACCCCGAATTAGGGGTTTCAATCAGGTGCAATAGTATTAGTGAGATCAGACACTAATATCAGTTTAGAAGGTCTGGATTGTAGTTAGTGTTCCAGTTCATTCCAAAGGCATTCAGTTGTGTTAAGAGGCTTCAGGGCTTTTGTCCTTTAATGCAATCGTAACACATTAATGGTAGAAGAATGCTGAAGATGGAGGTGCCGGCAAAAGGAAAACAGGAAGACCAAGGAGGAGGTTTATGGATGTGTTGAGGGAAGATATGCAGGTAGTTGGGATGAAAGAGAACAGGGTGGTGTGGAGATGCGCTATCTGCTATAGCCACTTCTAACGGGAGCAGCCGAAAGGGGAAGAAGAAGAAGAAGAAGAAGAAGAAGAAGAAGAAGAAGAAGAAGAAGAAGAAGAAGAAGAAGACCCAATCATAACACACCTTTTCCTGACGATCAAGTGACGTCAAAGCGTGTCGATTTCCTGGTTTGTGAGGTGGTTAGTGTTGCTGTTACTAGTAAGCACAATCAGACTGTTGTAGATTTGTTTAAAACGTGTCAAAATGAACCGTATTTTTGGCAGAGGCAAACCCAAAGGTCCCCCTCCTAACCTTACAGACTGTATCGGAACTGTAAGTATTTATTTATCCAACTTATAAAGACTGTCAAACCTAATAAACAATGAAACTGATTTTGGTAGCTAATGTTAGCTAGCTGTTACAGAGTTTGCTGTCCCACACAATAGAGTCGATAAAAGTTACCGACTTCTAACTATTTAAAGTTTGGTATTTCTTATGTGTTCGTCTTTTCAATGTAAATGTATATTTTTATGAAGTGATATTTGTGTTTTTATGTTGCTTAGGTGGTATTAACCGGTTAGTTTACCAGTTTAGCTTGTTTGCTAATTGTTTTTGTCCCGCACTGCGTAGTGAGCGACGCGTCATGTGACAATAACATGTTAACGTAACAATTTTTATAGCGATATTTATTATTGTACGGTTTTTATAACGTTAATCGATAATGTTATTTTTACAGCCAGAGATACAATTTGGTGTCCTTTCTTTTGTGCCGTGTCTTATTTTTATAATGACAATTGGCCACGACATAGAAGCTGAAGTATGTTATAGAATTTAAATGAATATAAACGAAATTAATTTACACTTTATTATTGTAGAAAGTGTATTAAAATCTGATCCTCAATGGTGTCCCAAGTGTCGTTCAAATAGAAAGGCGTCTAGTCTGGAAATCGAACCTGGGACCTTCTTATTCAGGGACGACAGAGACACTATACTGCTCTTATTTAGATAGTAGATCCATCATCATCTAAACAACAAACAAAATCTCGGTTGTAACTTAACAGTTTTCACATACCAGCAGTTTAACAGCTTAATTCATATCTAAATGCTGATTTGTCTTGCTCTTTTGTTTTTGAAAGTAGTGTAAACATCAATTTTTTACTTAAATAAGTTGTGTGTCAGTGTAACTATAATTTTCTACATAAATGATAAATGTACAGTTCCAGTCAAAAGGAATCTATTTGCTGTGGGAAGTGGTAGCCTAGTGGTTAAGGTGTTGGACTAATACCAGAAAGACTGAGGTTTGAATCCCACCTCCTTCAAGCAAAGCCCTTGAGCAAGGTCCTTAAGGGACAGTTGTAAAAAACGGATAAGAGTGGCTCTGGATAAGAGCGTCTGCCAAATGCCTATTGATATAAAAACATTCAATGTTTTAGGTTAGTGGTTTTCTTTTTATTAGTCTTGCTACTTTACTTATTTTCAAGTTTGTCATGCATTGGAAACTTGTTCATACACTACATGTTGATAGACTAATTTTATTAAGCAGGATTGTTACCAATTTAGCTTCATGGTTAAGAAAAAATGGCCCGGGTGAAATAGTTCCTTATGAGTAAATGGGTGTGGAAATGCCATGTGATCAAACCGGTCCCACATGTTTTTTTTTTTTTTTGCACATGATTTCATCACAGTGTCAGACATTTTGTGTCTTGGTTGATTTGAAAATTAAAATACATTAATGAATTAGTATATATTTTTTTACTTCAAGATTACTTAAAAATTTCTTAACCTTAGGTTGACTCTCGAGCCGAATCCATTGACAAGAAGATCTCCAGACTTGATGCTGAATTAGTAAAATATAAAGATCAAATGAAAAAAATGAGAGACGGGCCATCAAAGGTAAGGATAATTTATGTGATGTTTAAGTGTCTTACACAAATTGCTGATAAGCAGTAGTGCAAAATATAAGAAATGAAGCATTTATTTATTTAGTTTATCATTCATTCATCTTCTTGCCCGCTTATTCCCTAATTCGGGGTCACAGGGGTCTGCTGCCGCCTATCACAGCTCACATAGGGCGAGTTTATCAGATTAGTAATATCGGATATGGTTCAATTATTAAAGATTATAATGATTAAAGTTTCTGGTTGCTATTTTTATATTCACAAACATGACTGGTTGTTATATTCATTCTATTTCAAATTAAGATATAGTAATAGATATACTATAGAAACATAATTTAAAAAAAAAATAAATATAATTAA
>JAOTRA010000034.1:8282654-8292894 GCA_026260255.1 Pseudolaguvia tuberculata
ACACACACACACACACACACACACACACACACACACACACACACACACACACACACACACACACACACTCTTATGGGTCTTTAACGTCACTAATCAACCTACTGTACTTGTTTTTGGACTGGGAGGAAACTGGAGTACCCGAAGACAACCCACACAATTGCAGAGAGAATATGCAAACTTTGCACAGAAAGGCGACCGTGCTAACCACTACGCCACCGCGCTGCCCTATACTAAGCATTTTCCCAGTGACTTTTATCCTATGGTGGTCATTTGTATGCAGTGTAAAAATTTTCTAAGCATCAAAGCCAATCAAATGACATCTTACTAGAATGTCCAGGATGTCCTACATTTATCTCTTTTATACAACTTAGCAATTGGGGGTTTCAGGGTCTTGCTTAGGAGCCCAGCAGTGGTAGCTTGATGGAGCTGGGAAATCTGGAATCAGTCACAGCATAATGTTTTGGTCTTTTCTAAAAACCCCATAAGTTTATTTCGAAGTCAAACCTGATCACCTGATCGCACCAGAATCAGAAATCAGCCTGTCGATTTATAGCTCTGATCAATACCAAGCTAATTACTGAGAAATGACAAGGAAAGGATGTGGATACAGATTACGTGATATCTTCCTGGTGATTAATTGATTTATATTGTTTGTTGTTTGGGAACTGTATGTGATTGCAAGTTCTTTCCACTCCATTAGGATGTTTATTTGCACTGAAGCGACTCCGCTGTGATAGCCTGACATTTTTTTCCCTGTTGATGTGTTGTAGAATTACAGTGAACTTTCAGAAGATCATCTCAAGTTGTTCAGACAATACAATGTGTTGAAAGAAGAGTTACAGGAGGTGAGTTTCTTTTTAAAGGATTGTCAGTGTGTGTAAAGAGTTTAATTCCCCAAATCGGGATTATGGGGGTCTGCAAGAGCTTATCCCAGCACACATAGGACGAAAGGCAGAGGAACACCTTGGACAGGTCGCCAATCTATCGCAGGGCCACACGTAGACCAACAAACACACACTCACATTCACTCCTATGGGCAATTTAGAATCACCAAACAACCTCCTGTACATGTTTTTGGACCATGGAAGGAAACGGAGTACCCGGAACATGCAAACTCTGCGCTGAAACCACCCCTAACCTGGGAATCAAACCCGGGAATATCCTGCTTTCCTGAGAGGCGACCCCTGGTCTATTATGTAAGCCGTAATAAAAATTCTAAAGAGAGTCATAGGCATAAGATTCCCAGGCGGGGATCTGTCTGTGCAGAGTTTGCATGTATGAACAATTGGGTAACAACTAACCTTTAATGTCGCTGGTTGTAAGGAATTGGGCTACTCCTCTCCCTCACCTGTAGCCTATTTAAGGAAGTGACACGTTACCCACAAAAAATATGACGGCACTCTTGAGCGATGTGAAGAGTTTTTGCGTTGATGCTTAGCTTATTTTAAGATCCGGCTGCATGCGTTCTCTATACCGCAAAGTAAGTGCGCGTTTGTGTTGTTGCTGAAGGGGAGAGCACTGCAAGTTAGCACTGACATTTATTTTGCACAGTTGCTGCAGTGTTCCATTTCCTCGTGCCACCCTGCATCTTCCAGAGAATGCTGTTCCTGTGATGCCGGAGAGGGCTCCAGACACCCAAGCTTCACCAGCTTTGCCATCGGTGCCTCCCGCTGCCTCTGTCGCATCTGTGGAGGTGTTTGACTGCCTCGCCTTGCCTCATCAAGGGACCCCGAGGTCTGTTGGTCCCCCTGGTGTCCAGGTGACCCGCAGTCTTTAAGTGTTACATGGACCTACCCTCCTCTGGACCTCCGTTGGTTTCTGGGATCTGTTGATTTTGCTCCTTCTTTGTGTATTTGGATTCGCTTTGTATATTCTGACCTGTTTTGTTCTGTATATTTGGTACAGTTCTGTCTTGTATATTTAGAACTGTCTTGTTTGATATATTTGAAACTGTTTTTTCTGTATTTAGATCTGTTTTGTTAGTGTGTCCTTGCCTCACCTGTCCTTGTTTTTGTCTGTCAGTTCTGTGTTCTAGGGTGTTTGACCTAGGGGACGCCAGGACGCATCCTTTTTTTGGGGGGAGTTGGGCACTGTAAGGAATTGGGCTATGCCTGTCCCTCACTTGCAGCCTGTTTAAGGAAGTGCTGTGTTTTGTTTAGCGCTTATTATTTTATTATTGTTTATCGTGTTTACCTTGTAGACGCTGTCGGGTAACCTCGTAGTTCACTTGTTCCTGTGCTTAAGTCTTTGTGGCGAGACATGTAAATAAAACATGTCACTGCACCCATGGATCCGACTACCTCCAGTCCATTAAATTGGACCTAACCTCTGAAACAAGCCCCCTATCCTCATCCCACACCCCAATATATTCCAAGTACTGAACTGGGCCTTTTTTAAAACTTGGCATATTTTTTCAGACTGATTTTTAAAATACAGCAGAACTTTGATCTTCAGTTGGAATTCATTCTTTGGAATTCTTGGTTGGTTGGTTGGTTGGTTGGTTGGTTGGTTGGTTGGTTGGTTGGTTGGTTGGTTGGTTGGTTGGTTGGTTGGTTGATTGAATAGAGAAAAACTAATGACAAAACCAGTGTGACACATGGCAACCACATGACAGACGCACATACCAGACCTATTAAACAGTATTATACTCTTGTAGCAACCCTCAACCCGCTCTACTGCACCAAAGATGGTGTTTCGCTGTGCTTAATATGTGTATGATAAAGTAAAGATTTCCACTGTTTCAGATCACACAAGTTGAAGCTGTGGCAACCTTTAAGCAGCTGATGGTGTCTAACACTCAGCTGGAGAATGAGAAGTCGAAGCTGATGTATCACCTGCACAAACTTAAAGGCAGAGTACAGCAACTGGAGGAAATGCTTTACGAGACAGATATAACCTGTGCTGTTTTAAAACAGGTGAGTGACATCATTTAACATAACGTGAGGTCACGACATGCAAGATGGCAGTTTCCATAAACATGGCTGCCGGTGAATACAACTTCTAACAACTGTAAGCTTCGATTTCCTTCTCATTTGCCTTCAATCCTGGATAATTCACACTGTAGCATCTTATGTCTTAATGTCAGACTGGATCAATTGATGACATCATTCCGTGATGGTTTAGTAACCCTTGTTCTCTTGCTAAATGGTAGCTAGCAGTCTTTTTTTCCCCTAAGTTATATTCCTAGGAAATAAGTTTCCTTTCTTGCTGGACTGTGTGAAGTTAATGTGTTGTGCTAATTGCGTCATTAAGTTTAGTGCTCTTATTGGTTCTGTAAGGACTGTGACGCCGGAGGACCATCTCGAGCGGGCGTTCTCATCTGAATTTTGATGGTCTGTTTCCTAGCTATGGTAATTTTACTTGGGCTCTCTATATAAGCAGGAATACCACGCGAATTATTGTCGCCCCAGGCCTTTACCAAGCACTCTGATTATCTGTGGATTATTGTACTATTTGGATTACTGGACTTTGGATTGTGGACATTGACTCTGGTTTTGAATTTTGATTCTGACTTTGGTTGCACCTTGTTTTTCCCCGTTTTCCCTGGAATAAACTATTCTGACTGCTGCATAATAGATCCGGCTGACCCCTCTATGCCGCCGCCTTCACAGTCCTTATAGGTTCTTGGTTGGCTGGTCATTGTAGGAGAAGTCGCACTGTGGAAATGTTGGTGAAATGATGTGAAACTGACAGAATTACATCAGAGGGGAAAAAACATTGCAACGGTCATGCTGGTGTACATGATAAAATGATTTAATGAAGGACATATAAATCTTTTAAGATTTGAAAATTTGTCTGTCAACTAATTCATGGTTAAAAACGCACCCAACCCTATCCTAATGGTGTAGATGTCATTTAAAGACATCCTGATGGAATCATAAATGTTAAAATGCTCAAACATTTTATCCTGCAATAAAATAAAAATAGCTTTTCCTGAAAGTCGGTCAAGGTCTCGAGAATGGTCTGGTTGATGTTTTTCCATAGAAAACAAACATTTAGTAAGTCTGATCTGATCTGATCTGATCTGCTCCACGGCTGTGTGTTAGGAACGAGAGCGAGCTGAGGAGGCTTACAACAGGCTGATGTTACAGTATAGAGAGACATTCAAACAGAGAAATGAATTACTGAAGGTAAGTTCTCCTTCACTGTCATATAATTATTTCTATAGCACAACTGGTACTAGTTTACACCTTGCCTAGTCATGGTCAATGTGGGGCTTTTCAGGCGTCTCTAGCAGAAGCGGAGAAGAAACTAGGGCCGGCGGTGGAGTCCAGTGCTCAGCTGTCTTACGTGAACATACTATGGAGCTCAGTAAAGAAGTGGGAGAAAGAGCTCTCAGAGATACGCCGGATGTATGACGAGAGGACAAAGGTGAGAGGGAATCTTTTAGTTTAAATCCTTTTCAGTCCAATAAGAGGCGTCTGATTCAAATGAAACCTGTTGGTTTGACGGCTGTGTTTTAGGAGAGAAGGAAAAAATGGGAGGAACACCATGTCCTGAAAACTCAGTACAATGAGATCATGGACATTTTGAAACAGTGTGACGAGTTTCTCAAGGTCACAAGTGTCGTACGTTCGAAATATATAGCTACTCGTCCACTCAATGTCGCATTAAATATGTCTTCTATGTTTTCACAGAATGATCGCAGTGATCCGAAATCCAAGGAGCCTGGGGTTTTATGACGCAAACATATAACTCGAAACACTCGGATAAAGGAAGTCATTGATTTATTATAGTTTTCCCATTGTTTAATGTAGCGTAAACAATAGAACATCCAGGTCGAATTCCTGTCGGTGTTACTCTGCTCTTTACTTCTGGCATTACAGAAGATTTCTGGAGGACAGGGTTGTTGTGGTGGCTGGGGAAAGGTGGAGAAGTGAGGCAACAAGGCAATGACATGACTAGGTTGACCACCACTGCGTATTAAATCATTAAAGGACTCGGTTAGGACTTACAGAACGAGGAGGATCTTCAAATTCTACAGACAATCGGGGTTGACATGGACTTTATAGACACATCATTATTCAGCCCCAACCTCCATAAAACAGCCAGAACTACATAATTCATTTTACAGTTCATTAAGTCGCTGTGTGTATATGACATTTTTCATATTGTACAATTTGTTAACAGAATGTTTTTCCATTTTTATATATGCAGTCAGTCATAAAAAGCGTTTCATTGTATGTTGTATTGTATATATGTCTTCTTCTTCTTCTTCTTCTTCTTCTCCTTTCGGCTGCTCCTGTTAGGGGTCGCCACAGCGGATTGCTCTTCACAACACTACCCTGTCCGCTACATCTGCCTCTTTCACCCCAACTACCTGCATATCTTTCTTCACCACATCCATAAACCTCCTCTTTGGTCTTCCTCGTTTCCTCCTTCCACACCACCACTGTTGGTGTGTATTGTATATATGTATTGCGTTTTATTAAAATATGCCTGTAAAAGTCTTAAAAATATATTTTTTTGTTAAATTAAATAAATAAATTATGTTAAAATGTTTATTAAATAATAAACGTTTTGTTATATACAGTAGAGTGTTTGTGACCTTGTGTAATATGCATGCCATTGTGAACATTCATTCGTACCCCTGCCCTCAGCCCTATGTGTGCTGGGTAAGAAAATGAATGAATGAATGAATGAATGAATGAATGAATGAATGAATGAATGAGCGAGCTAACCATCCTGTCAGGATATATGGGGGTGTTGGTCATTGTTTTAAAAAGGTAAATGTAAAAGCAGGAGACAGGTCGTCTGTTTATAGCTTGAACAGTAATAAACCAATCCGTCAGGGCGGCGCGGTTCGGGGGTTGGCCCCAACTACCAGGTTATTTTATTGAGGAATAAAAAAAGAGATTTAGAGAATGAATGAATGAATGAATGAATGAATGAATGAATGAGTGAATGAATGAATGTAAGGGTTTATTTATGGTTCTCGGCTCGTGAGAAGCGGGAATCGCGCCAACGTTCCTCAAACAGTGATTGGTTAAATACCTCTAAACGATACGCAGGTTACCGGGATGAATGAACCAATCAGAAAGCCGTATCGTGACAGGGGCGGGGCGTTTGGCGAAAACGGCCAAAACGAACACGAACTAAGCTAGTGAACTAATGCTAGCGAGAAGAAAGTGAGAAGAAAGAAGGACAGATTGGACAATTGTAATTTAACCACATTTGGACATTTTAATACAATGTAAAACCTCGAAAGCGGGAAACACACGAACAGGTTTTAGTACGTGAAGCATTATGGGAACGAGATCAAGTCGGTTACCGGAGGAATCGGTGTGCGGATCGCTGGAGAAAGACAGTGCCGTAAAACGAGAGGCTTTCCGGCGGATCCGCAGCGCCAGGCCCAGCAGCCTCGCGCTCGATTTCTCCTCCAGCTTCGACCGCGACTCGGAGACCAACCAGAGTCGCAGTGAAGAGGGCAGTGACTCGGACACCGGCCGCCGGGTCACCCCGACCTCCGGTGATAATATCAGTAGCGGGCGGACTGTCGAACCGGAGATCGATAACGATGACGACACTCCCGGAAGCCCCGATCGCCTCTCGTCTGAGGAAGCAGCTGCTGGTGTCGCGCTCCGAGCATCGGCTGAGCGATTAATCGGTGCACGGAGACATTCGTCGTCCTCTTCCTCTTCTTCCTCTTCCTCCAGGAACAGCAGCGCGAGATCAGTACGGACCAGGAGCACCAGGCCGGTTTCAGAAGCGTGGATTGGGCTGTACAGAGTCAGACACGGCAGTATGTTCCGTTTTTTATTATTAGCATGGGTTGCCAGATGTGAAACCAGTTAATAAAGTATATTTTTAAAAAGGTACTTATTTATTAAGTCATGTAATATTTACACCATTAAAGATCTACTCCATATTATGGGGTAGAACATTTATTAAATGCACATTATCTGCCAGACACCAGCTGTACCTGGCAACCCAAATGTTCGATAAGGATCAATAATGTCTAATAATAGTGTATTTAGACTTTAGTGCGGATATTATTACATTGTAATGATTTGGTTCGATGATAAAGTGAACAGGAACAATGTGGAAATGTAAAACAGGAAGTGAAGCAGAATGAAAATCTTATGGCCGTTAACTCTGACTGACCAGATTCACCACAGCAGAATGTCAACGGCTCGGGATGTGTAAACTTAAACTCACTCTCTGTCTGTCGCTCTGTCTCTCTCGCTCGCTCTCGCTGTCTGTCGCTCTCTTTCGCTCTCTCGCTGTCTGTCGCTCACACTCTCTCGCTGCATGTCGCTCACTCAATCGCTGTCTGTCGCTCACACACTCTCTGTCTGTCGCTCACTCACTCTCCCTCTCTGTCTGTCGATCTCTCTTGATGTCTGTCACTCACTCTCTCTGCCTGTCACTCACTCTCTCTCTCTCTCTGTCTGTCGATCTCTCTCGATGTCTGTCGCTCATTCTCTCTCTCTCTGTCTGTCGCTCACTCTCTCGCTGTCTGTCGCTCTCTCTCTTGCTGTCTCTCACTCTGTCTGTCTGTCTGTCTGGCGGTCTCTCTCTCTCCCTCTCTTTAGTACGCTGTCCGTTCTGCACCAGGATGTTCCCAGGAGGTTGTATTGAAGAGCACCTCCTCACCTGTCTCACCTCTCCAGCATTGCCTTATAACAGTAAGATTCTTCACTGTGTGTGTCTGTCTGTCTGTCTGTCTGTCTGTGTGTCTGTCTATCAGTCATGCGGCAGCTCTTAGAGTCTGTTTGGTGGATCAGATGGTTGTCCAGAGTGTCCTGATGCGTGTGCGTGCGTGCGTGCGTGTTTCTTGCTTGCAGCTGATGTTTTGAGTAAAGACAGTGGAGAGTGTTGTATCTGCCTGGAGGAGCTGCAGCAGGGAGACACCATCGCTCGCCTGGCCTGCCTCTGTGTCTACCACAAAAAGTAATCACACCCTCTTCCACCATCTCTCAGTACATAGAATACTGGTCCTCAGATTAAGTGTGTTCTGATCCTCCTCTCTGTAGGTGTATTGACTCATGGAGCTCAGTGAAGCCCTGCTGCCCAGAACATCCCTTTAACTGACTGCGTATCCTGTCTGACTGCACAAATCCGGTCAGGACACAGTTAAACACCACCGCCGACACAGCCACACGCCACCGATACGGCCACACGCCACCAGCACCGCCACACGCCAGTGACACGGCCAAATGCCACCGCCAAAGGCAGACCCAACTGACACAGCCAAACCCCACTGACATGGGCAAACCACCGCATGACCGACACAGCCAAACGCCACTGACACGGCCAAAAGCCTCAACAACCCCCACCCCAGATGCGGCCACCGACGCAAGCAACACAAACTACATCGCCAGCACAACTGATACAATCGACACATGCACACTTAATTAATATCTTAACATTCTACCATTAGTCTGTAATGGTACGTCATTTTGTGTGTGTGTGTGTGTGTGTGCGTGCGTGTGTGCGTGCGTGTGTGCGTGCGTGTGTGCGTGCGTGCGTGCGTGCGTGCGTGCGTGCGTGCGTGCGTGTGTGCGTGCGTGCGTGCGTGCGTGCGTGCGTGCG
Source organism: Pseudolaguvia tuberculata (assembly GCA_026260255.1). Taxonomy (NCBI): domain Eukaryota; kingdom Metazoa; phylum Chordata; class Actinopteri; order Siluriformes; family Sisoridae; genus Pseudolaguvia; species Pseudolaguvia tuberculata. The sequence continues at coordinate 8,291,190 of JAOTRA010000034.1, forward strand.
TGCGTGCGTGCGTGTGTGTTTTATAGGACATTGTCCGTGTTCTACAGTGCAAGTTGAGGACTGAAGCTGAAACTTTTCTTGGTCACGCTGGACAAAATAAGCAGAACTGATTCGTGTGTGTGTGTGTGTGTGTGTGTGTGTGTGTGTGTGTGTGTGTGTGTGTGTGCGCCTGTGTGTGTGTTGGTTACACATTTCTTGTATGAACTAAAGGAGTTGATTGTCTCTGTTGCACTAGAGATGAACAACATAAAAGCAAGCCAAGCTTTTCCTCCTGCTTCAGATCCAAGAGGTTTAATTGCTTGCGGCGTTGGGGGTGATTGGGAATAGAGAGGGGGGTGGGGGTAATTTGGGGGTCTGAGGGGAGAAAGAGAGACAGAATAATACAGATAAACAGAAATATCTAAAAACGCTGCTAAGAAACCGAAAGCAAACCCAGAATATTCCACATGACCGCTTTAAATATCTGAATTTGATCATCGTCCATATAGACATGATTACATCATCATCAGATCAAATCTCACTCAAACCCAGCCTGCCTATTTATTATTATTATTATTATTATTATTATTATTATTACTCTGGAATTTTGCCAAAACCTGTTCTATGTGTTTATGATGTATTTCTGTAGCATTTTTAATGCAAATGTCTAGCCTTTTCAGGTTCAGGTGTGGTTTCTTCATCATTATCATCACAACATACTCTTTATTTCTAAGGGCTAAGATATATGACTTACGTGTGTGTGTGTGTGTGTGTGTGTGTGTGTGTGTGTGTGAGAGGCAGGGGGCAGTGCAGTTGCATAAACAATCAGAATAAAACTGCACATAACATAATGATCAGTGTGAGTGAAATACTGTTACATCTCCACACCTCATGAGTGAATCTTTTTTTAATCTGCAGTGTGTGTTTCATTCTGGAGAGTCAAAAGTTGAATATGAAATGTCTGCACACACACACACGCGCAGTTTATTTATTACATTGCAAATGTATTTACCTGTTTCATTTTGTATGTCTGTAAAGAGAAGTGGTTTTGTATGTATTTTTACAATAAAGATGTTTCAGGTCGTGTGTGTGTGTGTGTGTGTGTGTGTGTGTGTGTGTGTGTGTGTGTGTGGCTTTGAATAGTCTTTGTGACAGTAACCAGTTCTGTATTTAGACTAGCTATCATGTAACGTTACTAACAGGATGGGAAGGGATTCTTGTGTGTGTGTGAAAACTAGTTAACACACAACTATGGAAAATTTTATATATTCCTTTTTGTTGACTTTGTGTTATGGTCAGTATGTTATAATTGTTATTGTGTGTGTAAAGAAGAAAAAAGAAGCGGCCTGGTTAGCAGAAAGATGAAGTTATTTGGGTTTGGTGAAGAAACAGGAAAGAACCTGATTAGGTCACTCAGGATGTTCAAACTAAAAAACAGCAGACACTGCTCTTACCTAATAAACACACGACAAAGAAAAGTATGGAACAAATCCCATCTGCTCGCTGTCAGTGATTCATTACTAAACTGAGATATACCTATCCATCAATTTATCCGCTCATCCATCCAACCATCTATCCATTCATCCATCCATTGTCTTCTCCTTTCGGTTGCTCCCATTAGAGGTCGCCACAGCGGATCACTCTTCTCTACCCTACCCTGTCTGCTACATCTGCCTCTTTCACCCCAACTACCTGCATATCTTCCCTCACCACATCCATAAACCTC
>JAOTRA010000034.1:8360308-8374585 GCA_026260255.1 Pseudolaguvia tuberculata
CACACACACACACACACACACACACACACACACACACACACACACACACACACACACAGCTATGGGCAATTTAGAATCACCAATTAACCAAATGTACATGATTGTGGGAGGAAACTGGAATACTCAAAGAAAACCATGCAAGCACGGGGAGAATATACAAACGACATACAGAAAGCTTACACTGTCGTCGGTCATATCTGATCTTTGCCATATTAGAGGAGAGAATAAGAATTGAATCACTAGCTGTGTAAATGCGGCCTTTGTGGTTTGCACGATGGATGCATGATGGATTGACTTACGCTCGCCTTTAGAATGAAACTTTGATTTGAAAACAGTGACGGAACCATTGATTACAGCTGCTGTGATAGCGGACTGAGAGGAAGATCAATTGTGTTTTTTATCAAACCAAATAAAAGGGCAGGACGTAGTGTCATTTTAGAAGCGATTTGGTAGAGAAGTACCTCAAATTCCTATAGTATTAATTATTTTGTGTTTTTTAGCAAATAATATCGATAATAATAAATCGATATTTGTTCACTATCAATCGATATTTATTTCGGTTAGGTTTCTATATCAAACCGCTAAAGTCTTCCAGGCAGCAGCAGCGGCGGCACATCACCCTGTCTCCGGATTGGTTGCCGTGCGGAAGTCGTCATCATCTACGCAGCTTGCACAGAACACTTCCGCCTTCCGAAAGCGGAGAAGCTAACGGCTGTATAAGCGGAGTTAGCGAGCCTATGGGCGGGTAGCGCGGTTCGGTCTCCTCCTGGGCTTTAATCCGAATGCTTTAAAAAAAAGGTATTTATTGATGTTGTTGTTGGTTTTGGATCATTTTATAACGTAGAGCGTCGTTATTTCCTTTCTCTCCAGGTCGCTAGCTGATAAATGCTAAAGCTAGTTACGCTAACCGAGATGCCGCCTCAGGTTTTTGCTCCGAACTCTTCTGCGTTAAACAGAATAACATTAAAGTAAAGTTTATTTATGCGTTATTACTGACTCACAGGACTGGTGTGGATGTGTCTGTGCTTAGTTATTATTCTGTCCAGATGTTATTAGTAACGGTGGAGCGTTTGGTTAGTAAAAGCGTCGTAGTGGGTTGTTATATGTTTATGACGGCTTTATTACAGTTCAGCATGAAGTCATGGCAGCCCAGCCAGCCTTTAATAAAGCGCCTTTATTTTTATAGCTGTGGGTTAGGACAGTGTTTACTTTTCCTCTGTCTGTTTTGTTCATCTTAAACACACCCATGTTAACCTCAGAAAGGATGGGTGTGTGTGTGTTAGAGAGAGAGAGAGAGAGAGTGAGACTGAGACGGATGGATGGATTAGGTATGTATGTTTGCATTGAGAGGAGTGTCCCTGAATTAATGACTTAATTCTATCCTGAAATGGCAGCACTGATACCGCAGTGGGATTCCCTCTATCCTAACTCGGAGTGAGTGTCAGGATTCCCCGGAGTCGGAGTGAGTCTCAAGATTCCGGGCTCGTTGTGTTCACACAGCTGTGTTCCTGCTCCAAATTTGAGCAGTTCTATTTGGCTTTTCGTCCTATGCGGTTGTTGATGTATTGAGGATGACAATGGAAGAGATGAAGAATGAAGCTGAGACAAGCGTGATGGTCTCTATGACGTTGTACGCCGTCATGTATCCTGTCTTCAACGAGGTAAACTCGTCCACTGAGTTTTTTCTTCTCCTTACAGCAGTGTATCATCATGCACACGATGCTGATTAACACTTTGCTTTTGTGTGTTTGTTTCTATTACAGTTGGAGAGAATAAACCTGTCCGCGGCACAGACTCTGCGTGCGGCATTCATCAAAGTATGTATGATTTACAACTGGACTTATATCTCTACTGAGACTTCAGGAACCAGGAAGTGGAATATCATATCAGAAATGTTGACATTAGGACATTCATTCATCATCTTACCTGCCTATTCCCTAATTTGGGGTAACGGGGATCTGCTGGAGCCTATCCCAGTGCACAAAGGGCAAGAGGCAAGGGTACACCCAGGACAGGTCGCCAGTCCATCGCAGGGCAACACACAGGCAAACAACCACTCACACACAATCAATATGATCAATTTAGAGTCACCAATCAACCTAATGTATATGTTGTTGGACTGTGGGAGGAAACAGACGGAAACCTGTGAAAGCACATGAAGGACATGTAAACTGCACAGAAAGATCCCCTGCACGGGACCTTCTTGTTGTGAGACAACCGTGCTTACATTAAATGATGTTAATGAGCTGTAGTATCAGGGTGTGTGTTATATAAATGTGATATACAGATTCGCGGTATGATAGTATATATCGATACCGTGGATTAAATTGTCAACCATAATAGATTGATGAAAAAAAAACTGTGTATAACATTACTTAAACAAGTGGGCATGGCTAATTAACCTTACGTAAGTCATGGCTTGCTAAATTATCCTGACCTCTTATTGTCTTTTGCTGGACTACCAAAATTACCGTCAGGCTATATTTCAGGGAGGAAAATATACATGAATACTTTTTCTCTCAAAAATACAGTTTTAATTTTCGGGTATCAGGTAGCTGTTGGTACTAAGTGAGGTATTAATATCATGTTTCAATGTGTGCTCACGATTTACTATTGCTTTCAATCCAAACTCGGTATAGGAAGTAGCAGAACTTATTTTTTCAGCAATTTCCTGGATCTTCTGTGCACCAATTCCCTAAAAACAAAGACTGCTTGAAGGACTACCAGGAATTGAAAAAAATAATGTTGTATGAATTAAAGGCTATAGGGACTTGTGTGGGCAGAGAACTTGATTAAACATGTGCTGCACTACTATTTGGGTTTCAGGCTGAGAAAGAGAACCCAGGTCTAACTCAGGAAATCATCATGAAGATTCTGGAGAAGAAGAATGTGGAGATTAATTTCACAGAGTCGTTACTGCGCATGGCTGCAGATGATGTTGAAGGTACAGCTGATTCTTACATGGTTGATGGTTACGGAGTGTAGCACGTAGAGTACAGATGTTCAGATTTGTAGCGTGTGATGTGTTACTCTGTAGAATGTGGTGTGTTAATGATGTGTGTGTTTGCGGTGTGTATATAGTGTGGTGTGTCTGTAGAGTGTGATGTGTTAATGATGTGTGTTTACATTGTGTCTACAGAGTGTGATGTGTATGTTTGCGGTGTGTGTAGAATGTGATGTGTTAACGATGTGTGTGTTTGCGGCGTGTCTGTAGAGTGAGAGGTGTTTACAGTGTGTCTACAGAGTGTGATGTGTGTCTGTAGAGTGAGAGGTGTTTACAGTGTGTCTACAGAGTGTGATGTGTGTGTTTGCGATGTGTCTGTAGTGTTGTGTTAACGTTGTGTGTGTGTGTGTGTTTGTTTTCCAGAGTATCTGATCGAGAGGCCGGAGCAGGAGTTTCAGGATCTGAACGATAAAGCTCGAGCGCTGAAGCAGATCCTGAGTAAAATTCCAGATGAGATAAATGACAGAGTGCGCTTCCTCCAGACTATAAAGTAAGATACAGACACGCCCAATCCACTTCCTCCTTCACTACCTGTTCTGGTGTCAATAACCATCCTGTAATTCTCACATTCCTCATCCGCACTGCCTCACACTCTTGCCTCGCTGACTTACTCTCACTACCATCTGCCTTCACCTCCTCACTTTTTCACATCTCTGTTTGCCATTACTCTATCACGACCACACAGCCTTGCCGACTCCCGCCCCCACTACCGCATGTTCTTTCACAGTGGACGTGTTGTTTTTTTTACAGAGACATTGCCAGTGCTATAAAGGAGTTGCTGGATACGGTCAATAACGTCTTCAAGAAATACCAATATCAGAACCGCAGGGTGAGAAACACACACACACACACACATATACACACATACACAAGATTAGTATCTGTCTGAACTTGATCAAGTTTGTTTCCACTGGTTCTCCCTTGTACATCCCCACTCAGGTGCAGGGGTATTGACAGAAATAAAAAGTGTGATTTACAGATCATCTGTTTCCCCTTTTACTTGATCTGTGGGTTTATTTTTACTTGATTTATTTATGTGCAGGCGCTCGAACACCAAAAGAAGGAATTTGTAAAATACTCGAAAAGTTTCAGCGACACATTGAAGACCTACTTCAAAGATGGAAAGTGAGTATTTACATTTTTACATTACAGTATTTGGCAGATGCCTTTATCCAGTGACTTACATCTGAGCATTTATGAGTTAAGGGCCTTGCTCAGGAGCCCACAGTGGTGGCTTGGTGGTGTTGGGAATTGAACCCAGGTTTTTCATGTACCAGTCAACATCTTAGCCACTTTGTGTGTGTGTGTGTGTGTGATATTATTGATGTGTTCACGAATCCTGTGTTTATGCTCAGATTAATTAATCAATGAGTTACTGAACAAGTCACTGATTCATTCTTCTTGTCATACACTGCCTCTTGAAGCGCAGGAGTCCATCCCCAATGTTCGGGGAAATCACTGACTCCTATCAATCGTTTGAGTTCATAAGAAGAATTTCTTTTTCTCGTAATTAATCATTATTACGTTTGTGTGTTCTGGATCCACAGAGCAATAAACGTGTTTGTTAGTGCCAACCGACTGATTCACCAAACCAACCTGATCCTGCAGACCTTCAAAACTGTTGCCTAGGAAACCAAGAGTGAGAGAAAGTCAGAGAGTGAAAAGGGGAGTGAGTGAGTGAGTGAGAAGTGAGAGTGAGTGAGAAGAGGAGTGTGTTTATGAAAAATTCCTGTTCAATGTAATATACCGAAATCTTTTGTTTCTTTCATCTTTGTTGTTTTTTTTTTTTCTCTTTTTGAAAGTGTAATTTATAAACAGGAGGAAATGAATAAATAGTAAACATCCCATCTGTGTCAGTGCAGTTCATTTCACTCGTTCGTACAGGGTGCACTCGTTTACTCTTGCCCTCTGATCCATTTACTCGCACGGAAATGTACACGCTAACATTCCTTCACTTTCCTGGTTACTGTGATGATGATGGTGAAGAAGAGTGTATGTGATGGCGGCTCCATTTCTCTAAGCGAGCATCAACCTCTGTTCCCGTCAACTGACATGGTAGTGGGACTAGACGTCTCCACGGTAACCGGACTGTGGTCAGGATGATGAATTATTCGCACGCTGCAGCAGCGTCTTCATCATTAGCTTGAGCCGTAGCTGGGAGAGAAATCACTTCACACTCGCCTCTTTATCATTCCTGCTACTGCAGCAGCAGACAGCTTCCGGTTACTAGGCAACAGCGATCACGTGACCAGCAGAACAACACTGTGTTTCAGAGAATGAGCTGAAAATAGCAGGAGTAAACTAACGCTTTGCTCAAGTGCTGATGAAACCACAGGGCAACGTGGGCTACACAGCCAATCCGATGACTTTTAGCACCGGGATGTGTGTGTGTGTGTGTGTTTGTTATGTAAGTGTGGTATTATTGAGTCCTGTGTGTGCGCTTGTGCTCAGGGTTGGTTGAAGTGCACTGTCTCTACATTCATTAAAAAACACATTATGCTAATTCCTCAACAGTGTGTGTGTGTGTGTGTGTGTGTGTGTGTGTTTCCGCTAGCGAGGTCATTAGTGATGAATTTGGTCATTACTGAGCTAAAGTGCTGGTGTATTTACAGTGCTGTGTTAATGAGCAGCAGAGAATTATTAAAGGAACTTCCTGTTAGCCTCTCTAAGTTTAGCCTTGCCGCTCGTTTCCTGTTGCGAGTCTTTGTTAGCACCGCAGTTCATTAGCACTCGTTTGTTTCCCTGTACCATTGCACAATTCTCAGCTGCAACGTGGTCATTATCACAGCAGCGCATCACACTCCAGTTAACACCAAACTCATTAACACCTGCTGCAGGAGAAAGGGACTCTTTTTTTACACACACACACACACACTACTCAGAAGAAAGGGAGAATAATTTCACACACACCAACTCTGGGTAATGCTGCTTAGAAGAAGGGAACTCTGGGTAACCAGTGAAATAGAGTGTGAGACAGAATGAGGGTAAGAAAAAGATAGACAGCTAGATATATATGGGCAACAGAAGAGAGAAGGTAGACACAGACAGACAGACAGAATATAATGCACGTTTCGCAGTCTGTGTTAATGTTAGTTATTGAATCACGCAAGCCGACACACAGGCACTTTAATATCTACACACACAATGCTTACAGCATTAACTGCACTATTTTTATCTCTGTTCCGGCGGATGAAGACGTAACCGGAGGCTCTGACGTTAGATCAGTGGGAGAGACACAAATACACAGGGGTGCCGCTAGCAATTTTGGGCTTTATGAAACAATAAGGTTAGGTTCCTTATCACACCTATTCCGCACTGTTACTACCAATAAAACGGGTCTCTGGGGGTTCCCTCAAAGTGCTTGGGCCCTTAAAACCATCCACCCCCATAGACACCGGCATTCCCGGAAATAGTGTTGAGGATGCTTTGATATCATCCTGGCTCGGCGCTTACCATACAAAAGCACTAACCCCACAAAGCTGTAAGGACAGAAAGAGAAGTCACATGATGGCATCCGCCGCCTTGTTAACCTTTTCCATCACCGCCATCTCCATGTTTTACTAGCACAAGTCTCACCAAGCCAATTAGTACAACCATTTTTTAACTAGTCGGGTCATTACGCTAGACATGTAGTCTTACGCAGTCAGACCTTTAGACTGAGAAGAGAAGGTCTGCGAACTTTGAATGTCAAAAGCCCACCCAAAAAAACATTTGACTGACAAGTGAGGGGACCAATAGGGTTTTGTTTGTTGTTGTTTAGTTAGGGGTGTGAAAATGCCTCCACAAAAACTGGCCGTTATGCGACTTCTGGGGTCAATGAGCTGTCTTATGACGCCAAACACGCGGCCAGACATCCTAGACACTTTACCCAATCAGAGGATGGGGCCATACGCATCAGACAACGGTTCAACGGTTAGCGTTTATCTTCCTTTATTCAGTTCAGGCTAAACGAGAGGCAGAATCATCATTACACTGATTAATTAAACAGGAACAGGAAGTGAGATAATTCAGAATGAATAACACATAAAGAGAAGAATAAATAGAACCCGATTGAGTGGAACACCAGGGCGTCCGTCGCAGCCGCCCCGCTATTTAACGTGGAATAAAAACACTGTACAGTTTCACACCGTCGCTAGTCATGTGAAAGAAAAGAAACAAGCGAAGAAAGTCCACAGCAGAAACACTTACAGACTTTAGACCACAGATGTCCATATTAGTGCCCTAGATAGTGTGCACTGCTAAAAACCTTTCCACTGGAATGAGTTTAGATCCAAACATTAGCCAAATTCTTTCCTATAATCAGCTAGCAACACGAACTAGACAGTTTCCTGGGACAGTAATTCACTTGATGTTAGCTAACATTAGCTAGCTTTTGTCAGCTAGATTATTTATAAATTGTTAGCATTTGCCAGATTTTGCTTTAAGGTCTTACGCCTGTGTTTATTTGTTAGCATACCTTTCAAAAACTAGTCCTGTTCCCAAATTTCACTCGGTTTAAGATATTTTACAATAATCAACACTCGGTTAGCTCGCCATATTCCATTAGCTAGTTTTAAGGTGGCCTCCAAAATGATCTAGCAAGTTTTTAGAAGCTAGTTAGCTTTTCAATGATGTTTCTTTCGCTAGTTAATGTAGTGGTTTTCCCAACCAATTAAAAAACTATTGTATGTTTCAAAATTAATCTTTTTTTTCTTTCTGAGAACCAGTAAGCTTTTCACTCCAATAACATGAAAGCCTACAAGCTACTGGTAGCAGACGGTATATTTGTTAGCAGCAAGATATGGAAGACTGGAAACCTGTCTGCAGCAATGATGCTAACAATTAAACATTCATGCATCCTAGACGAGCATTTTAAAAGAAATATTTACATCTCGATCATATCAGATTATACTAGTCGAATAGCTTATTAAGGAAAGGAGAACCATGTTTTCTTTTAAGCTAATGGAGAAGTTGTGTAAATTAGCTTAATGTTGGGTTGTGAGTTAGAAACGGTTATAAACGAAAGTCGTTAGACGTGGATGTAGCTCAGCTACAGTTTACAAAAAAGCGATTACAAAAAAGCGTGAAACGACTACCCAAAATCCAAGCATATTATAATTCACAGAATTCATGCAAAATGAGTCAAATTATTTTCTTCTTAAATGAAACTATACCATAGAATGCTGTGTGCTATATGCAGCGGTTATATTAGAGTAAATGCGGCGTACGATGTTGCACTGGATGATGATGAACGTTAAACTACAGGAACAGTGCAAAAAGTTTATTATTAATGCTAATGCTTTTAAATACTTATTAAAATCGGCTTTATTCATATTAAAATAGAGCGTAAATACACGGATTCTCTTAAAAAAAGGAAAAGATTTGATGGGTTGATGGTGACATCATTGCGTCGATTCACCTCCACACCAGCAGAGGGCTGTCCTCCACCTCTTCCACCTTGTTCTAAAACTTCCTTAAACATCTCACCAAAGCTTTAGATGACACACCAATTTACTTTTTTTTCTTATTTTAGATTTGTACATCCTGCATTAGTCAAAAAGAATGATGTCATCAGTCAGGTAGGAGTCTAATATGGAGATCTGTGGTTCAAACACATCGTCTCTTTCTGTGGCAGCTTTGTCCTTTTTCTCTAAATCTGTGTTTTAGATAAATAAAGTGTAATTGTATAAAAATAATCCTCTTTACATGGTTGCTGGCTGCTCGCATGAAGGCACTTGTTGTGAAAGTCCATGTTTCGGGGGTTTCCTCCAGAGCAACGTGGCATTCAGTATACCGTTATTCAGTTCTGGAAGAAAGACGACGGAGTAGAGTCATGACATATATTATTAGAAATGTTTTTTAAAACTGATACGATCTCTCCAGCGCCTCAACATAATCCATTTTGGTTTTCAGTCTGGCATTGATCTTGGAGTAATCGCTTGGCGTTTGATTAGCGCAGTCTGTCCTCGCTCCTGCTTCCGTGGCAAGCACTTGCTTTGGACTGATGTCACCCAACCAGGAACTGGTCCCAAAAAGGCTGTGCACCAATCCCACTTTGGGGGTCGGCCCTTGGCTATCGATCACCGTCGGACAAAGTATTCCGTTCCCGTGGAAACCGGTTATATCGGTCACTGTGTTGATGGGGGTGTGGCCAACTATAGTCGTCCACTCCTTCTCTTTCTCCAGAGCCGTCCTGTAATCGGGACTGCTTTCTCCGCACTCTGCTCCGTCCAGCTTGCCCTCTAAAGGCTCCACTCCTTCACGCCCATGCTCATAACCTGCACATCGAGAAGCCGGTACAGTGATGCATTCGTACACATGGTTAGAGGGCGGTGTTCCAGGCAACGTGGGTGGGGTCTCTGTAAATATTCCACACTCCATCTGAATTCCTGTTAAGCCCGCTTCCTCTTGCTTTCTAAACGGAAGCTTATCCCGCTTTTTCATAATAAATGTGCAGAGTGCCGCAGCAGCAAAAAAGGAGGAGACAAACAGAACAACAAGGCTAAGGATAAGTACAGACAGAGGAATAACTGCTCTCGGAGGAAACGCAGGTGAAAACTCCATCTCATGTTCATCTGGAGACGATGAGGATTTCAAAAGCTCAGGACAAATCACCTCTGGGCTGAGAGACCGTAAATCTTTCCCCAGCATGGTGTCTGGCGTCTTACACAGCACCTCACCAACAATGACCACCGAGCTTAGCGTATCTAACCACTCTTTCAACGGAATAATTTCACAAGCGCAGTCCCATGGGTTCTGGTTTAAGTCAATCTGTACTACAGCATGCAAGTGCTCTAAAACCCCGCCCACCGGCAGGTGAGGGAAATAGTTGTTGCGTAGGTTGAGCCGAGCAAGCGAAGTTCCTTCAAATGTACCAACAGGGAGCGAATGAAGAAGATTATTATTGAGAAACAGAAGCTGAAGCGCAGGCATGGGCCTGAATGCCGCCGGCTGAACCTCTTTTATCTCATTATATTCAAAATACAAATAGTTCAGACTTTGAAGACCGTGAAACATGTCTGCCGTTAGCCGTTCAATGTTGTTGCCATTCAGATACAGGCTGCGTAAATTGGGTAAGTTGCCAAAGGCACCATCCTGAACATAAAATATTTGGTTGTTTCCCAGGTGTAACAAATCCAGACTGGAAAAATTCCAAAAGTCTGACCTGTGTATCCTCTGGATCAGATTTCCACTCAAATAGAGCTTCTTTGCATTTAGTGGTCGTGGCGTCAGCGCAGAAACATTGTGAAATCCGCTTTCCTTGCAGTTCACAGTCAGGCCGAGGTCATTGATATGCAAGTTGCAAGTGCACCCAATGGGGCAAATGATGGGGATGGGTGGCCTGGTCTCGTACCCGGCGATCGGAGGATGGTTTGGATAAATGCTGCGTGGGGTGGGCGGGGTTTTCGAAGGCCTTGGCCTTCGTGTTGGTTTGGGGTTCTTCTGTTCCACTGACGGCACTGTGTTCTGGTTTGCAGAGAACATAGACGAGGGCTTAGTCGGCCTCGCTTTTCCGACCGACTGAGAGATTCCTAGATTAGCATCGACTTCCGCGTCTGTCAGCGTGGGACAGAGCTCACGCCGTTTTATTTCTCTAAGATCTTTGCCGTGTAGGTGAAAAGGATACTCACATGTGATCTCTCCCACCACCGACGTGTATGGTATTCTCTCCAGCCAAGCCCTCAGCTGAACAATTTCACAAGCACAGTTCCACGGGTTTTCCTCCAACTGTATCTCCATTAGGTTTCTCCCGATGTACTCAAGTGCTCCTCGATAACTCAAAGTCTTCAGACGGTTTCCTCTAAGATCCAGGTGTGTGAGTGAAACCGATCGGAAGAGGAATGGCGGTAAGGCAGGTATCAGGTTGTCATTGAGAATCAGCACACGCAGTTTGTGAAGGTGTCTAAACGCACCGCTGTCAATCCGTCGGATGACGTTGTAGTCAGCTTGCAAGTATTCCAGGCTATCCAAGCCGAGAAAGGTGTCGTTGCGGAACACCTCAAGCTTGTTCTCGTGCAGATAAAGCCTCTTCAGAGAGCTTAGTCCATTAAAAGCACCGGCCTGAATGTCCTGCAGTGCATTGTTACCCAGGTTTACAGCGACGGCATTGTTCAGGTGCAGAAAGTTGTTGAAGTAAAGCTTGCGCAGCATGTTTTTCTGCAGGTAGAGCTTAAACGGTCTGATCCAGGACTGAGCCACCTGACTGACGTTGGTAAATCCTTTTCCATCACAGTGGATGTGGAACAGTCCCTCTTTCACCTCGCAGTAGCAGGGATGGAAACACGGTTCATCAATTTCCTCTGATTCATCCAGGAGGGGGATGGGAGTCGTCCAGACCAGAGCAACACTCACACTGCTTAACAGGACGACCCACAGCATCATTCCAAATGTGGATGACATCAGATGCCTCTTCAGTGCACTGCAAAAAAAAACAACAAACGAAATAATGCATCATGAGTACCGGGATAGTCTAGATCATTCTTCTCTCCTGACACGTTCATGTGTGGAGCCCAGAACAAGCCGAGATAAAAATTGAACGCCCACTGAGGTGCTGCAGTCTGAAGGCTTCACCGTCCCCACCGGGCCTCGGCAGAGTTTGCTAGGCGGCTAAAAATGACTCAGGAATATTAAACAATCTCCTTGTGGGAATTCTCCCTCGCTCTCCTCCCTCATTAGCTAAAGTGAGCAGCAGAGGCGATGTGAGGAGAATAAAACCCTCACCAGATCGATGGACATTAAACATGTCTCTGGTGCTAATATGGAGTGTCGCCGGAGATGGTTCACGGGAACGATCTCACACCCTCCTGTCTTCTCTAAGGGAGATAAACATGGCAGGTGGAGATGCAGATACAAGCTGTCTCTGATTTATTGATTGTGTCTTCAAGACAAACATCCAGGACACGTCTCAGAAATACACAACATCACCTTACACACCACGTACACACCATATAACGCCTTATAAACACAGTGAGACGCGTATTTGGGACACAGCCCTGAGTCATTATTTAGCTCAATCATATGCGCAGCAATATAATGTACACACACACACACACGCACAGTATTCGGCCGTGTGTGTGTGTGTGTGTGTGTGTGTGTGTGTGTGTGTGTGTGTGTGTGTGTGTGCGTGTGTGTGTCGGTTAGTGTTTTAGTTAATACTCACCGCGGTCGCTGATGTTCTCCATGATGCTCCGGTTGAGCCGCGCGCGCGTTTGCATACGATGCATAGCTCTTCTACTGCTCCGCGCTGAAGGCGAGAAGACGTGACGGGACTGCAGCAGTGGTGTGTGTTTGTGTGTGTGTGTGTGTGTGTGTGTGTGTGTGTGTGTGTGTGTGTGCGTGTGTGCGTGTGCGCGCGCGCGCGGGGGCTTTAGGATGCAGCTTGAGCTGTCACCGGAGGAGGAGAAAAGCGGAGACTGCAATTCGGCAAGAAGCGCGGAAAATCCTCACCGATTTTTCCCGCGTGCGTGCGTGTGTGTGCGCATGTGTGTGTGTGTGTGTGTGGGGGGGGGGGGTTAGAAAGACATGTGATGACGATAATGACGGGTATTTTTCCTGATCACTCGCGGGTTCCTTCACATCATTCATCCCTTTCTGTCCCGTTTCGTCACGTGATAAGAAACAACCAATTTCTCAAAATGGCGATTCGCGTTAATTAGTGTTAGCAGTTGATGCTGAGTTTTAATTAAAGTAGGTCTTTTCCCTCACAAATTTCTCAACACATCTAACCAAACTGTCCACCTCCTCCCGGTATGTTTTCATAAACACACACCGAACAGCCTTTTATACGGTGAGTTTTTAGCCAGGTTAAAGGTCAGATCGGCGCCGTGTTCCTCAGTTGCCTAGCAACACTGTTCTCACTGTAATTACGTGTAATTGGTTCTTAATGTAAAAGATCACAAATGGAGAAACATTCGCAACTTAAAAGTTTATTTTCACAAAAGTATTCATTTAGCATTTAAAATGGAAATAGCCACATTTTGCTTGTGAAATTCGTTCGTTCATTAATTCATCTTCTTACCCGCTTATTCCCTAATTCGGGGTCACTGGGTTTGCTGAAGCCTATTCCAGCGCACATAGAGCGAGAGGCAGTGGTACACCCTGGACAGGTCCAGTCCATCACAGGGCCAGAGGTAAAATGTGGTTTTTCTATTTGACACATTTGACATCTTCAAAATCAAATTCTACATGATTAATTCCGGTTTTATTATTTTTCATTTAATTATTCATCTATAATTCATTAATTTATGAGCCTATCACAATGCACATTGGTGCGAAAGGCAGGGGTACACCCTGGATGAGTTGCCAGTCCATCGCAAGGCATCTCACACACACTCTCTCTCTCTCTCTCTCTCTCTCTCTCTCTCTCTCTCTCTCTCTCTCTCTCTCTCTCTCTCTCTCTCTCTCACTCCTATGGGAAATTTAGAATCACCAATCAAATTTATGCACATGTTTTTGGACTGTGGGAGGAAACCGGAGTACCCAGTGAAGGCCACAGAAGCGCAAGGAGAACATGCAAGCTCCGCACAGAAATTTCCCTGGCCTAGGAATCGAACCCGGGACCTTCGTGATGTAAGGTGACCGTGCTAACCACTACACCCGCGCACCGTCCCTATTATTATTTCGTCTGTTGTTATTATTTTTACTGTTATTATTATTAATATTATTATTATTATCATTATTATTATTATTACTATTATTATTAGACAAACACACTTTAGTTCAGATTTACATTAAAATGCTGAATCTTTTAGATAAATAAACTTTGTTGATGTATTCAGTGTCGATAGACGCGTTTACACCGCATATATTCGGTTTTATTCCTTCATTGCGGTACAGATGGGATATGACCAACGAATAAACCCACACAAAGTGTTTATACTGTACATCCTGATTCTGATGTTGTGCGATATCTGGTTTTTTTAGAATGATCCGCTTCATCGTCAGCGGTAAAAACCGACCCGTATCCGATCTGCAGAAACAGCAGAATAGTCCAAGTTACTGACAAAAAAAAAAGATATTTGTGATGACAAATATCGGAATCCATATGTTTTTACTTCCACGGTCATCTGTCAATTGCGATTCGTGCCACATTGGAAAAATGTTCATGATCTTATTTACATTTGGAAATAAACCGGATATAAATCTGTAATTATTATCTGCAATGTAAGCAGTCAGCGTGGATTTAATTTATCATCAAATAAATCGGATTTAGTCAAAACATTCATTCATTCATCTTCTTACCCGCTTATTCCCGAATCCGGGGTCACAGGGGTCTGCTGGTGCCTATCCCAGCA
>JAOTRA010000034.1:8432137-8443831 GCA_026260255.1 Pseudolaguvia tuberculata
TGTGTGTGTGTGTGTGTGTGTGTGTGTGTGTGTGTGTGTGTGTGTGTGTGTGTGTGTGTGTGTGTAGGTGCTCTGTGCTCCATTGCTCTGTACCTCATATTTGGTTATGGTGCATCTCTCCTTTGTAACCTGATTGGATTTGCCTACCCTGCCTACGCGTCGTAAGTGAGACACACTACGTTTTACCTTTATACCAAAAAGATAAGTGTGAAAACCCTAAAAGCTTCTTATATTTTGATCTAATTATCTTTTGTGCTTGAGCAGTGTGAAGGCAATTGAGAGCAGGAATAAAGAGGATGACACACAGTGGTTGACATATTGGGTTGTTTATGGTATTTTCAGCGTGGCAGAGTTTTTCTCTGACATTTTTCTCTTCTGGTTTCCATTTTATTACGCTGGAAAGGTGCACATACGCCACACACTCTTCACTCTTCAATCATAATGCTTTACTTTCCATTTGTGTGTGATTTACTAAACACATGGGTTAATGTGTGTGTGCACCTAGTGTGTGTTCCTCTTATGGTGCATGGCGCCTGTGTCCTGGAACGGTTCTCAGGTGATCTACACTCGAGTGGTTCGTCCATTTTTCCTGCAGCATGAGGCAGCGCTCGATAGTGTAGTAAAAGACCTGAGTGGAAAAGCTAAGAGTGTGGCAGAGTCTGCTGCGAAAGAGGGTATGTGTCACTCACACTGGTGTCCTACACTACCACTAATGCAAGGGTCTGTGATTTAAAAATCTGAAATAACAAAAGTTCATTTATTCATTCATCTTCTAAGTTTACTAGTTAGTAAACAGAATGTGTATATTTAAATGTTAAAAGCTATAAACAGATTAAATTGTGTTTTTAATCAGATTGAAGGGTGAATAGTTCTTATAATTCACAGCTTCAGCTCTCAAACATTTTAATCAGTGTGTATAATGCTCTTTTTCATTTAGGTTTCACTCTGCTGACCAGCGAGAAGGATAAATAATTTCAGGACTATACAATTCCTTTTTACCATCATAATCACAGTGACATCCATTCTCCTCCTCCTCATTATCATTATTGTCAGAGTTGCAGCTGGTTTTATTTACTCTATAACTACATTCTTTTCATCAATAATGTGCTACTGCTTTTTGTTTTAAAAAAAATAATGACAATAAATTTTACCTGTCTGATGAATGTGATTATTTATCTTTAATACTTTAAATTAAAAAAAACAATAAAAACAAAATGTCATACACAGACTGAATGTCTTCATTCTTCTACTAATAATTCAATTTAACATATTATTTAATACAAAAATTTATATTTTGCAGACATTCTTATCCAGAGTGACTTACATGTATCTCATTTTGTACAACTGAACAATTGGGGTTGAAGGGTCTTGCTTAAGGACCCACAGTGTTTGATTGATGGATCTGTAAATGGAATCTTCCTGATATCAGTCCAACACCTTAACTACTAAGCTACATATTCCTGTTTTTGAACTATGAATATTAACATTAGAATTCCGGGACAGCCCCATCATTCTACCAATATACTGCATGTGCAGAGGAGGGACATGCAGTATATTGGTAGAAGAATGCTGAGGATAAAGGTGCCAGGTAGGAGAAAAAGAGGAAGACCAAAGAGAGAAGATATGCAAGTAGATGGGGTGAAGTAGGCAGATGTGGAGGACAGCAGGGTAGTGTGGAGAAAAGTGATTCGGTGTGGCGACCCCTAACCGGGGGGGGGGGGGAGAGAAGAAGAAGAAGAACAATATTTCTTTTTAGTTTTTCTCTACGGTCTGGATTTCAAATTTACTGCACATGCGTACAAGATCCATAATTCCGAACGTGGACGGAAACAGTGCGCATGCGTGTTTTGGATCAGTGGGCGGGGCGACGGAGAGGGGCGTGACAGACAGAAAGGGGGATTCGGGTGGACACGCAGAAGCTAACGGCTAACGGAATAAATTCAGCTCTTTACACGTTTCCTCGCACACAGACACTCAGGTGAGTGTTTATTCTGGCGGTGTTTAGGATTCCACGTGTTTATAAGTGTTTTTTGAGCGAAATGTGTCTGTCAGTGAGTCGGAGCAGACGGGTTTGCTGCTAACGGGTTTTTTTTCCTCCTCAGCAGCGTCACGAATCCCAAAGCGGCTAATTTCTCCGCTCACACCAAGATTAATAATCAAACAGTCACGCGTGGGAAATCATTCTGATGTGAGAAATAACGTGTGATTGTGCATGAAATACACAGGGTTTGTGAATAACCTGGTGTGTGTGTGTGCGTGTGTGTGTGTGCGCGCGCGCGTGTGTGCGCGCCCGTCTGTCCGTCAGTGTGTATTTCCGTTAGCGGTGACGTTAACGTGTTGCACGCGCGTTCTGTCAGTGCGTTTATTAGGCAGGTGTACGTTTAAAAAACACCCTAAGTGTTTAGAATTAATTGTTTATAAACACATGTTTATTGGAGTCACACACACACACACACACACACACACACACACACACGCTGCAGGATCATGTCCGACATTTTGTCCGAAACATCCAGTCTCCATCGGTGTAAAGAGGGAAAAAACAGGCCTTTAACATCCCTAAGAACGAACACACACACACACACACACACACACACACACACACACACACACACACACACACACACACACACGTACGTACCGCGATATACACATTATCTTCACAAAAATTGGGGTGTAAGATAGTTTTCGTTCCACCAAAATCTCATTTATCATTATTTAATTGATTTAAAATGTATAGATTACGTAAAAGTTTCACTATTTAAAAAATATATATTTAAAAAAAAAGAAATTTAGTGAAGTAAAATCACTTTTACTAAAAGAAATAGAACAAAATCACATTACACATTTTTTTCATTCATTAAACAATAGTAAAAGTCAATTGTTATTCTTTTAAACTTTTTATGTGAATTAAAAATTGGAAGTTATTAAACATTATAGGCCAAAATATTAATCAATTTATAAGAACATTATTAGATTATTATTAGATCTATAGCAATAATAAAATTTTCTGAAGGTCCGGGGGTTTGATTCCCGGGCAGAGGTTCTTATTGCAAGTATGTGTGTGTTCCAGTTTTCTGCCCCACTACAAAAACATGTACATTAGGTTTGATTGGTGATTCTAAATTGCCTATAGATGTGTGTGCGCTTGTTTGTCTATGTGTGACCCTCCGATAGACAGGTGACCTGTCCAGGGTGTTCCCCTGCCTCTCACCCTATGTATGCTGGGGTAGGGTCCAGCAGACCCCTGTGACATTGAATTAGGGATGAATGAATTAACTTTTAATTATTTGGCGAATATGTTTGACTTTAATTGATTCATCTTCTAATCTGCTTATTCCCTAATTCGAGGTCACAGAGGTATGCTGGAGCCAATCCTACATAGGGCAATAGGCGGGGTACAACCCTGGACATGTCGCCAGTTCATCACAGATTCACTCATAGACAAACAACCACACTCGTACCCACTCGTACTTACTTCTATGGAAAATTTAGAATCACCAATCAACTTAATGTACATGCTTTTTGATTTTGGGAGGAAACTGGAATAACAAGATAAAGCCCCTGCAAGCGCAAAAAAGACCAAAAAAAAACCAAAAAAAAAAAACCTTGCCTGGGAATCTAACTCGGGACCTTATTGCTGTGGGGCGACTGCGCTAACTACTACGCCACCATGCCGCTTCCCATGACAATAAATTGTAAAGTGTGGAAGTGGTAGTTTAGTGGTTAGTTAACCTGGTGTTGATACCAGAAAGACTGGGGTTCTATTCCTAGCTCCACCAAGCAACCACTGTGGGCCCTTGAGCAAAAGAGTCTGCCAAATCCTGTAAATGTAGTAATATTACTAAACTTTATAAATTATAACACAGCTCTGTTTTGCCTGCCCACTTTTTACTTTTGTGCTGACCATGAGCAGTGGGAATTAGTGCTGAACACTGCGTTAATTACATTGCACTCACTTGGGTCAAGGCCGTCTAATTAACGGCAGTCAGACAGAGTGAGAGATTTCAACTAATTTTCCATTTTGCTCTTCTCACACTGGGGTGTGTTTGAATTTCTGCAGGCAGAACCGATCCTCAGACACAGAACCCGTGTGTGGAAAATCGTCCCTGTTAACCTTCTGCTCTCAGTGGTGAGTGATAACACAGCGTTTACAGATTTATATGTGGAATGTTTACATCTTTAGTATGGCCCTGCATACGGGACAGTATATCATTAGCATAACGTTGATGTCATATGGGGAAGTGCCCATTTGGAGCAATCAGCAGGCCAGGTTAAACTGATAACTGCCGTGTGCTTGTGTGTGTGCGCGTGCGCGTGTGCGTGTGCGTGTGTGTGTGTGTGTGTTAAGATTTCTCTCTCAGTGGTGTGATAACCGATGGCCCAGAATGTCTACAACTAATAACATAGCACAGGCCAGGAAACTGGTGGAGCAGCTAAGGATTGAGGCAGGCATTGAACGCATTAAGGTACACACACACACAATTTGTAGTGTAGCTTTGAAGGTTCTAGGATCTTTTGGAGAGCATAATGGAGCAGACAAAGCTTAAAGAAGCAGTTTGCTCCTGTTGTTCAGTTACATGATCTTCATTACTAAGATCTAAATTACATTCAGAGCAAAAGGTTACTTGGTACAGTTAGCTGGACTGGAGTGGTTGTCATGGTTACATTAATTCTCTCTCTCTCTCTCTGTCTCGCTCTTTCTCTTTCCCTCTCCTCTGTTTCTCTCTCTTTCTCTCTGTAACACTACCTTTCTTTTTGTCTTCTCTTGTGTTCCTCTACATGTCTCTCTCACTGTCTGTCTTTCTCACTTTGTCTCTCGTTCACTGCCTCCTTCTATCTCTTGTCTATCTCTTGTTTCTCTCTTATTCTGTCTGCCTCTCTCTCTCTCTCTCTCTCTCTCTCTCTCTCTCTCTCTCTCTCAGGTGTCCAAGGCGGCTGCTGATCTGATGAGTTACTGTGAGCAGCACGCACGCAGCGACGCCCTTCTGGTGGGCGTGCCCACTTCTGAAAACCCCTTTAAAGATAAAAAACCCTGCATCCTCCTATAGCCATTCTTGTTCTTCCTTTCCCTTCTCTCCTCTTCTCTCTCTTCTTTTTCCAATCTCATCCACCTATCCATTATTGCCTTTATATGTCTGTTAGTCCTTCCCGCTTTCTTCGGTTTTATATCTGAAATAACGCACAGTGAAGAAGACCAGAAAACACTCAACTCACTGAGATAAAGGGATGAGTGTGTGTACGAAGAATGAAAGATGGAGAAGAAAAGGCTGACAGAACGTAGAGGAAAATAGAGATCCTAACAGTCGAACATCCTGTTCTTGCTATAAGTTTAGCACACATGTTCTCTCCCACAATTCACTGCAAGGTGGTGTCTTGATGACTCTTTGACTATGATGTGGCGAATAGGGAGCATGCTGTAGTGTGAAGGGTTTAGGGAGCAGAGTGTAGGGAGTGTGACGCGGTTTGGGAAGCAGTTAGGCTTATAGGATCTGAATATGTTACACCTTTTCTTTTTTTCTACTTGGTTTGTTGTTGGCGAGATCATAGCCTGCATGGCGGCGGTGTTGTGGAACTTGTAAGGAATATTTGCACCTGTAGATAAAATGTGCAGCAGTGAGGGTTCTGCAGAACAGAGGTGTCGCTTCCAACCTACCTCACCTTCTGTTCTCCAACTTTAGGAAAAGTCCAGTTGGAACTCATTGTTTAGTCCACCAGAACCCACATGCCCCAGTGTAGAAACTTTGTTGTGTGTATGCGTGTATATCTTGTGTTACACATCGTCTCTTGTACAGTTTTGTTTGTTTGGTCTATTCCATAAAGGATTCATGATGTTGTATAAACAGTGTTGAGATGTGAAACCTCATGAGAGCAGTGAAGGTTCTGAAATCCAAATGATGGATTTCTGGGTGAAGGTACTGGAAAAATCGGGGACTCTGAAGCGTCGAGATTCATAGAACATTAGGATCTACTGATTGTTGAATCATAAGCACAGTAATGTTAGATGTTCCTCTACAGCAGAAAGAAGAGGTTTCAGAGTCCTGGGTGGTTGTGGAATATGGAGGTTCTAGAATCATTGTGATTGTTCCAGAGTGCTGAGCATGATCTTTGCGTTGCTGCACCTGCTTGATGGGAGATTTGTGTGTGTTCCAGTCTCCAGGGACTGTGTCCTAAACCATCGTACCTCTTTAGTGAACATCACTAATACACCTCCTGGTCAGGTCCCAAACCACCAAATGCCCGTTATTAGTAAGTGGTGCTAACTACACCTTTATGAGCCATACTGAAGGTTTCCATAACAACCAGGGCACAACCTGTAAACAGGGAGGTGGTTTGGGCCACAGCCGATAAATGAAGTAGTCCAGATTTGATGAGTAGTCCAGATTTGTCCCAATTTATTTTCCTCACGTGTGATGTGTCGGATGGAAACGCAGTGTGTGTGTGTGTGTGTGTGTGAGACAGTGACATTAACCCAAACCCAATTTAATCAAATGGCTGTTAATGTATGACGAGCAAGCCGAGTAAAAGAAGTGCCAACATTTTTATGGTGTTTTGTGTGCGTTTACATGTGTATGCACATTCTGTGAGAGTCTCTAGGTAGAGCCAATGAGGGTCAAACATCTTAAGGGAGGTATTCTCATTCCTGACCTTTGACCTCACTTTTGAGGTAATAACATCAATAATTTGATTGGTTACAACATGACATCACTTCCTGTTTGAGGTGTCAGTATTCTTACATGCCAAGTGACAAACAGTAAAAGAAATGTTATTTTGACAGGAATGTTATTTTGTTATTTATATTTGAGCAGGAATGACTTGCCGTGTTGGAGCAGAAGTAATGGCACCCTTATTAGGATGCGAACAAGTCCAGCTAAAAGGGGCGTCTGTGTTGATTTCCTGATAGAAACCCAAGAATCACTAAACTTTAATATTTACATATGTGCCAATTCTCTCTCTTTCTCTCTCTGTGTGTAGCTACTTTCTTTTTTTTTTTAAATCCCAGACTGTGCAGATTCCATGCCAAGTTTCACTAACCGTTCCTTATACTGAGCTATGAGGACAATTAACTCTGGTGTGCGTGTGTGTGACCTCCACCACCATCCTGTGTTTCTCTTCCCTCCATTCATCCTTTCTGACTCGATGATGAAGATATATCTATTTTTTGTAACGTTTCTCTCGGATGTGCCATAAATCATGTTTTCTTGCACACTGTTAATATTTTGTGGATTTAAAAAAAGTTGCTGTTTGAAATGAAGGAAAGAAAACCTCCTAAAGCAGTAGAAGTAAATAAAGATAATAACGTCACTCAGCACTGCTCGGCTCCGATACTTTAATTATTCCTCCTGTGTTTGTAAATAAGAGCATGCGATGATCTCACGATTCCTGTTTAATCCAAAGTGCAGCGGTTTGTCCACAAGAAGGTGCCAAATCACAGATCCACACAGGAATGATACAAAACAAAAGCAAAATCATTAAAATAAATGCCATGTGTGTGCCGGTTTATACAGCCTGGTGAGGACCTAAACCTGAATAAACAGACTTAAGAGGACCGGAAGTAAAATCCTAATGGGTTCAAATTCTCATGAATGGATGAGGTTTTTTGAGAAAGGAAAAATGCAGATATGTTCTAGATATACAGTTTGTATAGTACAAAAACCATCACATATGGAGAGTCCCCACCAGGATAGCAAACCAGAAGTGTGTGTCAGGTGTCAGTGTCTGTGGAATCGGATGCATCACTCAAGTGTGTTTGTTTCTTGCGGATGTTCCAGTGTAAACATTCGGCCAAGCTCTCAAACCAGTCGTACACCAAACCGTGACAGCAGAGAGACGGCACCGGGTAACACGATGTAGTGATCTTAATGCTACACACACACGGACGGAGAATGGATTAACAACACAATGTTGCAGTGATACGCAGTAACATGATGTCACTTGATTTTTGGGACACGGTCTCACCTGTCTCCGTGTTGGATTTCCTGTCGCTTCCTGCCATCGAAGGAAACCCATGCTGTGTTTCGAGCTTCAGGAGAAAGAGCAATCTAAACAGACAGACAGACAGTTGTCTCACCTCCGTTCTCTGCTTTTCTGACCACACCCTAAAATTATATCCTACATTTCCATTCTGTTCTGTCTCTCTATCTCACTCTGCCCTGTCTCACATTCTCTTCCTATATCTTACAATCTATCCTGTCTCACACTACTGTTTAACTGACTGCCCTGTCTCACTTTCTGTCCTGTGTTATTCTCTCATACTGTCTCACCATGAGCTCGACCCCGGCCGGCACTACGATGGGTCTGAAGGAGAGAGAGTGAGGACAGATGGGCGTGACCATGATGGCAGGGACGTTGGGGTGTATCATTGAGGCTCCAGCTGCTGCTGCATAAGCTGTGCTTCCTGTAGGCGTTGACACAATTACACCTGCACACAGACAGGGGGCAGAGTCACTTAATTGTAACACACACTGAGATGGGTGTGTCGCAAGACCACAAACACACCAACATACATGCACACACACCATCCAATCAGGTGAGCCTCTGCACACTCACCATCCCCCTGGACAGAGGTGATGAGACGTCCATCCAGATACAGATCAACATTAGACAGGTAAGAGGACGGGCCTCTATCCACCACCACCTCATTCAGCACCTACACACACACACGCACAAAATTAATAATAAATATGCACTGTGTAACTGGGTGGGTATATTAAATGTAGCTGCAGTGTGAGAAGGCATGTACTGTGTGTGTTACCTGTAGCTGAAGTGTGACAGGATTGTGGGGTGTGTGTGTAACACTGCCGTTCTCCTTTTCCTTTTGAAGCGATCCTTTAAGCACCTTCACCTTCAGACGACTGCGCAACACCACCGCAGCGTTACCTAGCCGACATACACACACATACACTCAACACCATCATACACAAACACATAGCCACGCCCACTTTCTCTTCAGGCCAGCTGTTTGGGTATGCAAATACCTGCAAATACTTTGTCGAATTCAATCTTGTATGACTCGAACTTAAAGGGTGTAAGGAAGCCAAGCGAACCAAGATGGAAGGCCATAACGGGGGGAACACTGCCCTGCGCGCACACACATGCACACAACATCTTTATAACACTAATACAACATAGTTGTGAAGGGGAATTGGTAATGACATCTAACCTGGAAAAGCGACGATGCATATAACAGAGTGCCGTCTCCTCCCAGACAAACGATTAGATCAATACAGTCAGAGATATCATCAAATCCTACACACACACACACACACACACACACACACAGAGGGTAGGAGATTATAGTGGAATGTACGCTGATGTTTCAGAGTGATGTACAGCGCAGTGAATGTTCACTACCCTCTCGGAAGGTGCACAGCTGTTTCCTGATTTTACAAAACGACTCGTCTGCCATCAAAGCTCCGTCTTCCACCACTTTCTTCTCCACATACACACTCAGACCCTTATCCTGATCAACAAACACACCGTGTTACACACACTTCACAGCCTCAGCTTCCTATAACTTATAAACACTGCTACTGCTGTGAAACTGCTAGTGATGATAATGAAGAGCATACTCGGATGAGGAAGCTGCACAACTCCTTAAACGGCTCCAGCAAGTTCTCATCTCGAATCTTGCGAATTACCAGGATGTGGCTTGGCGGCTTGTTCCACACCAACCTCTGACTCACCGGGTCCTGAATGTGCCTGATCAACACACACACCTGCATTGTGAGGTTCAGCTCAGGGCTGTGTGTGTGTGTGTGTGTGTGTGTGTGCGCGCATATTTCTCACATGATGGAGGTAGGGTTGGGCAGGATACAGGCTTTGGGTCCAAAGTGTGTGCTGGGGTACGGGCCATGAAGGAAATGCGCTCGTCTGGAATAAAATCATTCTGAGCTCAGTGTTAAAGCAGTAAGACACGCCGCTATATCTGACCTGTCCCTCTCCTGTTACACTACCTGCATTTATCCAGCTTCTTCGTGGAGTTCTCGATTGTCTCGGGCGTGTCATGTGACTCGCAAGACAATTGTTCTGCTTCCTTTGCCCTTCGACGACTTTTCTTATCTCTTCTTCTTTTCCCAGGAGCTTCAGCACCACAGCGCTGTTCCTCTGCCACATCATTGGGCTGGATCTTCTCTGAGCAATCCATTCTCAACACATACACACACACAATTGTGTTGAATATTTATACTCAGCATGGAAATAAAACACATTTTGTCCTCTTTATATATAACAACAAACAAAGATGTATATAATGTCAGACCTGTTAGTGTCCACGGTCAAAATCACGTTCTTCCGTCTAGAGACACAAGACAGACCATTTAATTAATTACTTTAAACTTTCTCTATTGTTAAATGTTTAATATCAATATATATTTTACAAACTATTGCTATGTTATTAACCCTTTGAGCTGCACACTGCAGTACAGAACCGAAGCCGCTGCATATTACGTCATAAACCCACGCCGGAAATGAACAATCTCATTGATTTTACTACAAGAGTTTTATCGTCTCTATAAAGTTCGAATAATAATATATATGAATCACAATAAATATTATTATTTATTAGCCAGTAACGGCGTTTAACATCGCAGTGAGATTTAAGACACGGCACTTCCTGATATTTTATTCTTTAATATTAGCCTTGTGATACTCAGTCAGAAAGTGCGTTCGTAATCGTCATTCTGCACCTATTTGCGCAGATTATTTGTTGCACCGTTTGATTTCGGTTGATTTCAAATTTTGTAAATATAAAATGTTAAATCTGTTTTATTTACTATTTAAATCTGTTTTATTTACATATAATAGAAATAGAGAAGTGTATTGTGGGCTATTTTAAAGGAATGTGCGTGGTGGTTAACACGGTAGCCTCACGAAATATCGATTCTCGGACCGGAAGTCTTTCAGTGCAGATTTTGCGGATTCTCTCTGCGCTTGCGTGGGGTTTCCTCGGCTATTCCGTTTTTTCCCCTACAGTCCAAAAACATTGTGTTTAGACTGACTAGTGATTCTAAATTGCTTATGAGAGAGAAGATGAATGAATGAGTGTTGATTCTAAATTGCCCATAGAAATGTGTAAGTGGTTGTTCCGTCTATGTGTGGCCCTGCGATGGACTGGTGACCTGTACCCTGCCCTATGTGCCCTATATTTGCTCTATGTGCGCTGAGATAGACTTCCATGACACCGTTTTAGGGAAGAGGCGGGTTAGAAGATGAATGAATGAATATATGCTTATTTTTTTTATTAATTCGGCATAGAATCTGCGTGACGTTGCCCGGAGATTTGGGTGCGTTCGTGATGTTCATTCTGCACATACTTTTCGCAGACGTTGCGCAACAATCCAAGGAAGCACGTGGCCGTTTTTTGATTTAATTGCATAAAATAGTTAAACAGAACTATTTTATGCAATTAAATCGGAAGAACGGTATTTTGTGTTTATAAACACAATCTGTTGATATATTCCGTTTTTGTTACAATAACAATCTGTTCTGTTTTTAATTTTTTTTATTGCTACCTGCAGAAAGTGAATAAAATAGACTTGTGTTTGTGCTCAAAGTCCATCTCAAGAGATACTGAGATAAACACAGCCCAATCAGACATAGTATAAACGAACTAAACCTCTCTCTCTCTCTGTGTGTGTGTGTGTGTGTGTGTGTGTGTGTGTGTGTGTGTGTGTGTGTGTGTGTGTGTGTGTG
>JAOTRA010000034.1:8459064-8472278 GCA_026260255.1 Pseudolaguvia tuberculata
ATACATACACACATTACATTATATATACATATATATAAATATATAATATAGATATTTATATGTACATAATGTATTTTTAATTCTTATTACTCCCTCATTACAGAGACCTTCTCCAGATGCACCCAAAAACATCTGGTAACTTTAAAATCATGTCCTAATTTCTTAATTATTAATTTTAAATGAATACAAAGCGTGCTGTATAATGTCTTTCTACCACATCTGTCTCACTCACAGCAGCAGTAAATGATAAACTCAGGGCTGAAATCTAAATAGAAAAAAAGGATAAGTAGCTGGTTTGGATTCGACGTAAAAAAAAATCCGTGCCGTTTGCTTAGACCACGCCCACTGGGTTTACGTCACTGGTTTAATTGACAGACTAGCAAGCGAACGAGAGTAGAGAGAGAGAGAGAGAGAGAGAGAGAGAGAGACAGACAGGTGGAGGAGGCGGCGGCGGGTCGCTATAAGCGGTTTTCTTCCTTTGTTTTGTGGATGAACACCGTAAAACCGCAATGTGGACCTATTCAGGACGGATAATATTATTCCTCTTCCTTATCACGCAGGAGCCTTATTTCGGAAAAGGTTCGTTTTTTAAGACAACAGGAAAACAAAGGAAAATATCCTTATCAGAATTTTTTCTTTTTGCAACTAATGATAATTATAAATATATTGTAAATTAAGCTAATAAGAAATATAATGTAAATTAAGCTAATAATAAATATAATATAAATGTCGTAACGCGCGGAATGGATACGTTTGATTAGGGTCGGTGCACCTGATGTGATTTATCGCTCAACCGTTACTTTTTTTCTTCCTAAAATGCTGAGGAAAATATTTCATTAAAAGCTATAACATTTCACATTCGTTTATTCATTTAATTATACTTATGATTCATTTGATCGTATCGCTTAATGTAAGTACATACGCCGAGGCTCCTGAGGTAAATTATGACCGTTAGCCTGTTAGCTAAACCCTTACGTAGTGAAATGGAGAAAGGTCTCGCGCTTGCGCCTTTGATTTGCGCGTGCGCCTGAGCTTTGTGCGCGGGCTTTCTGTCTGTTATAACGAGCGTCGTAATTTAATTAACAGGTGAATCGATTAATCGGAATGTCGATTGTTTGTGGGGTTTTTTTTTGTATCAACAGGGTCCGGAACGGAATGCGAGGACGGACAGTTTCAATGCAAGAACAAGAGGTGCATCCCGACTTTATGGAGATGCGACGACGACGACGACTGTTCCGACAACAGCGACGAGGAAGACTGTCGTAAGTGTCGTAAATCTAAAGATACGGGGACTGTTCATTCTTCCGTTTGTTGGTATTGTTGCTTTCCCAGCATGTAAAAATGTTAGTCAAATCGGTTTCTCCCGTTGGGGGTCGCCACAGCGGATCACTCTTCTCCACTACCCTGTCCTCTACATCAGACATGTCCCTGCATGTCTTTCCTCACCACATCCATAAACATCCTCCTTGGTCTTCTTCTTTTCCGTCTACCCAGCACCCCCATCCTCATCATTCTCCTACCAATATACTGCATGTCTCTCCTCAGCACATGTCCAAACCATCTCAACCTGTCCTCTCTCACCTTGTCTCCAAAGCATCCTACATGCACCGTCCCTCTAATAAACCCATTTCTAATCCTGTCCATCCTTGTCACACCAAATGAAAATCTCAACATATTCAGCTCTGCCACCTCCTCCTGTCTTTTTGACAACTCCACTGCCACTGTCTCTAAACCAGGGGTCGGGAACCTATGGCTCGCGAGCCAGGTGTGGCTCTTTTAATGATTGCATCTGGCTCGCATATTCGCTATTCTGATAAAGCATAAAATATTGTTTATTGTTGTCATCATGGATTTGTCAAATCATGGATTTGGTTGCCAGGGCGATGACGAATTATTGAAGTCGACCCGATGGTGTGCGCGAATCATTAAGGATAATTAACGTTCAGGAAGTGCTGTTGATAATGTTTGTTCTTGTTTGCTATTTGTCCCTTTGCTCTTGAGTAACTCCGTGTTTTGCCCCTTTGCTCCTGAGTAAATCCGTGTTTTGCCTCTTCGCTCCTGAGTAAATCCGTGTTTTGCCCCTTCGCTCCTGAGTAAATCCGTGTTTTGCCCCTTCGCTCCTGAGTAACCCCGTGTTTTGAGTTCATTTAAGTTTGGTTTAAGTTTCCTCATGTTTTGGTTTCATTTTCTGTTCAGTCTGGGAGTCAATAAATACGTTTTACCTGCAACATTTATCCGCTCTCCGTTTATCCATTCCATGTCCATTATTTTAATGGATGTTAATAGGTTACGTTGGTCGTTGCTGGGTAAACAGGTAAACGCCCCCTTTTCAATCAGTCTACAAATATATTATATAACTCTCACTGAAATAAATGGGTTCCCAACCCCTGCTCTAAACCATACAACATTGCAGGTCTCACTACAGTCCTATAAACTTTCCCTTTCACTCTTGCAGAGACTCGCCAATCACAAATCACTCCTGTCACTCTTTTTTACCCGGCTTGAACTCTTTTCTTTACTTCTCTAACACTCTCTCCACGTAGTCTGTCTTACGCCTAATGACTTTCATTCCCTTCTACAGCATATGGCAGGCGCTCTTATCCAGAGCGACTTCAATTTTATCACTTTTTTACAACTGAGTAATTGGGGGTTAAGGGCCTTGCCTAAGAGCCCACTGTGGTTGCTTGACGGAGCATAGGACTCTAACCCTGTTCTTTTTGGTATCAGACCAAAGCTACCCCTTCCCCAAACAAACTCTACTGTCATTAGCTGCTTCATGTCATTCATGCCAGACTACCTGGTTGGTGGTCTAGGCCTTTAACAGTAAAAATGATTTGATCCACTGTTTACATGTTATTCCGATTGAGATCATTCCAATCAAAGCTTTCTGGGTTTTTGGTGTTTTTAATCAGAATAATTTTGTAACATACATTTATTATATTAATTACTGTATTTTTCATCCTGTAAATATAAATCTACATCACTTAATCATGCTAGTCATAGGCAGATAGTGAGTGAGTGAATTTTACTGTGGTGCACTGAAAGATATTGATATTCTCCCTTTCCGCAGAACAGAATGAAATTCTGTAATATGCACTGGTCAGAGTTGTGCTACTGAAGCAAAATATTTGCTTGACACATTTATTTTCCAGCAAAAATATAGACCAGGGTAATGTATGTGTAGAAGACAGTTGTTTATTTGGAGTTCATCTGGCATAGTGGTTATCTTGGTCACATCACAACAAGAAGGTTGTGGGTTTTATGCTTACTTGTAGTGAATTTGACTTGTGTGAAAAGGGTTATACAAATAAAAGAAAGCTGGAAACACATTTTGAATAACATCTTATGTAGCGACTATTAAACCCTTGTAACTAATTTATAAAAACATGGATGCTATTAGGAACGTGCAAATAAGGAAAGATGTTCTCTGACATTTATTATTGGCTTGATGGTTACAAATGCATTTGGACACATAACCATTCTTCTTAACACACTGCTTCAAACCTTTAACCATATTTTAGCATTACAATAAAACAATAAATAAATTTAAAAACCAGTTATATACCAAATGGGCCTATGCTTAAATCTTAATTAACAGTTGACTTTAATATTTGCATATTTTGTATTTTGACCTTTCTTACAATTTTTTAGTTTGTTTGCAACCCCCAATCATTTTTTGCATTGACTGCTTCTGCACATGATTGCTAGGAAGTGTGTTTTCCTGTGAGTGTGATCCTGTTAGTGTAGTGTAGTGCAGCATCTTTTAGCAGGCCCTCAGGGTAAACGTGCTAAA
Organism: Pseudolaguvia tuberculata; assembly: GCA_026260255.1. Taxonomy (NCBI): domain Eukaryota; kingdom Metazoa; phylum Chordata; class Actinopteri; order Siluriformes; family Sisoridae; genus Pseudolaguvia; species Pseudolaguvia tuberculata. Next base: position 8,462,858 of record JAOTRA010000034.1, read on the forward strand.
TGTGACTGGTAAAAATTTGCACTTGTCCTTAGATGTCCTTGTGTGTTCCGTCTCTGGAGCATGTGGCCCACATACTGTATATCTCCACTAAAAACAAACAAAAGAAAAGAAATTCTCCTGTGCTGAAACGGACTGCTTTATTATGCTGATTTTTTTCCTTGCTTTCTTCTGGAGATTAATTATTATGCCAGGAGAGCCGAATGAATTGCCCATGTGTTCTTTAATGCTTCTGTTTGTCTCACTGAGCCTGTGAAAGATTTATCAAGCACTTTCTCATTTGCTGTATAATCTGTTTGTGACTATTCGGGCATTGGAAAACAGATCAGTTTACATCTGTAATCTGGTTTGCTATTATTCATTAATTCATTCATCTTTTAACCCTTATTCCCTAAGTCGGGGTCACAGGCGTCTTTTGGAGCTTATCTCAGCTCTCATAGGGCAAGAGGCAGGAGTCACTAGTCCATCTCAGCGGGTATGCTAGTAAAATATTTTAAATCTCTTGGTGATTCCCACAGCCAGACTTGTTTAACGCAACACAATGATTGTGATGTGTGTATACTGAGCTGTTGTCATAATGTAAACGATCGTAGTTATGAGAGAGGGAGGAGGAGTGTATAGAATCTGATTCATCTTTCAAATGTGGAGCTCAGGACAGATTAAAAAAAAATGACATACTGCTGACGAATGAGTAAAATAAACATCTTCAGATGATTAATTGCTGTTCAGGCAGATGAAGCTTTATCACTATGAACCAGTCGTTACTATAGAAACTGATTGTTACAGAAAAGTTAATGCTAATGTTCTGTAGAGTTCATGTTGATACAAGAGCAATGATGATCAGTAACAGACACGGCAAGGCAGACACACTCACAAGTTGTGATGTCACAGAGAAAACACTCCTGAATTTGAGGGTGCTGAGATGTGTTCCCGGTCCTGTAAACAATGAAGTTTTCTGTTGTACGTACCTTTATTTATAAGTTCAGAAATACAAAAATAGCAACTCTGAGGTAAAAACGACACAAGCATTTCTCAAGGAAAGATCTTTGTCTTCTCCTTTCGACTGCTCCCGTTAGTGGTTAGTGGATCGCTCTTCTCCACGCTACCCTTTCATCTACATATGCCTCTTTCACCCAAACTACCTGCATGACTTCCCTCAGCATCTTCCTTGGTCTTCTTCTTTTCATCCTGCCCAGAACCTCCATCCTCAGCATTCTTCTACCAATATACTGCATGTCACTCCTCTGCACATGTCCAAACCATCTCAATCTAGTCTTCCTCACATAAAAAAATAATTTCTAATCCTATCCCTCCTTGTCACTCTTAATGAAAATCTCAAAATCCGCCTCCCCTTTATTTATAATAATAATATTAATAATAATAAGATAAACATGCTGCCACAATAAGGCATGTACACACCTTTAGTGCTGGTAAGTTAATGTAAAGACTGTATTTCCAAGACTATAATATGCACTATAAGAATTCTTTAATTTTCTCAAAAATCGACATTATGCCTTATAATCCTTATCTATTTATTAATTCTGGTTACGGACCTACAGCTACAGAGCTGCGCCACTTGATGGATGGTCAGAGCATTACGGCTACCTGAGTCTCTGAGTAATACAGTAATGCTTAATGTGCCTTATGTATGAAAAGATATCCGTTCATTAATATAGCGCCTTCTAATCCGGTGCGCCTTATAGTCCCCAAAATACAGAAATGTTTTGATGTAATTGCTTTTTAACAAAATGTTAGAATTGAGGCTATTTTCATGCTGATTACTTCATGCTAACATTTACATTTTTTTGAGCTGTGGGAGGAAACTGGAGTAAACCCACAGCAGCACGGGCAGAACTCCACACAGCCAAGGAAGTGAACTCGTGACCTTCTTGCTGTGAATCATTAGTGCTAACCACCTGTGCTTTTAAATCTGGAGTGAAATTGAAATTAAAAAATCTAGTTTCTGGAACTAAAGAAATGAAAAACAGGTTTCTAGCGCCTTCACTATAAAAAGTCAACATATACATTTGCCTTAGTAAAAGCCTGTCTTTCTGTTTCTCTGCCTGTCTATAGTAAAGAGCACATGTGATCCGGCAGAGTTTGCATGTCAGAACGGACAGTGTGTGTCCAGCCGCTGGCTCTGTGATGGAGAACCTGAGTGCTCGGATGGATCAGACGAGGCTGAATCTACGTGCAGTAAGCATTTGTTACTTCACTACATTTTATACAGATGATGTTGCATATTAAATAGTGCATGTGCGTGTGTTTTCCTCAGTGGTGAAACAGACGTGTCCTCCAGACAAGTTTGACTGCAGAGGGACCTGCGTGTCTCCAGCGTGGCGTTGTGATGGAGAAAAAGACTGTGAAAGTGGAGCGGATGAAGAAGACTGCGCTGTCGGTCAGATACTTTATTAATTAGTATTTTATTTATTTGGTAATTCATTATTGTTTCATCTGGGGGACTTGATAACCAACAGTTAATTAGAAATGTAATCAGTCCTTTCCAAACTTAATTAAAATATCTACCCTTGAATCTGGCATGAAGGTTAGGGATAAATGGGGTTAATGGAGGAGCAGAAAGAGGGGGAGGGAGAGACAGGGTATTCCTGACAAAATGTCTTCTGTCCTATTTTTTCCCAAGAAGTGTTACATTTTTTTATTTATTTTGTGCTTTGCTGCTTTACCCAATCATTCTGATGTATTTATGTCTCTCTCTCTCTCTCTCTCTCTCTCTCTCTCTCTCTGTCTCTTTCTCTCTCTCTCTCTCTCTCTCTCTCTCTTACACTCATATTCTCTCTCTATTCTTTCTCTATTATTAAATTAATGAATACCTGAAGACAAATTAGAGGCCAAAATGAACTGTTGGGTAAACAGGCACTTTCAAAGAAGGTCAAGAACAAAGTCACCTGTGCCGAGTGACTGTCAGCATAAGTGTGTTTTTGTATATGTCAGAACAGAGTGCAGGTCACAGTGTTCCTTTTAATCCCTAAACACCTTATTCACAGCTCAGTCATCCCAAACCCTTCTGTGGAGAACCAACTAAAATAAATTAACTTTCCTGCACCTGAGAGAATAAGGAATATAACGCAGAGTTGCTTGGGGCTTGCTTTTCACTCACCCACATGATATTTAGATGGACAGCAAGCTGTCCCTGTACTAATTTAATTGGGTATAAAAGCACTGTTATATCCTGACTTCTAGTTTTTAGATATCCAGTGATTAAAAATATTGTGGCTTTTTAAATTCCATGGCACAGATTTTATATTATCTGTAGAAACAATAACCTCTTCCTTCACCATGCTGTTTTACGCTTCCTACTGACTGATCTCATTATGCAGATTTCTTTCCACTAATGAATCCATTAAGGTGATGAGGCTAAGTACAAACCTGTAGTTCCTCTGTTCAGTTCCTCCTCCTGGAAACAGTGAGGAAAAGAAATGTGAGGTCACGTCTCTATAAATCAGTGATGCACAAAAGATCTACCTTTTACCTAGCTGTCTGTCTTCCTGTCTAGCTATAATATCTATTATTGATCTTGTTTTATCTGTATGCTCTGTTTCTTTCAGATGCTCGCTCCTGTGCGACTGGAGAGTTCCAATGTCGTAATCTAAAGTGCATGTCTGCAGCGTATGTTTGTGATGGTGATGATGACTGTGGTGATGGCACAGACGAGGAACAGTGTTCCCCACCATCCTGCGGGCCGCTCCAGTTCCGCTGTAACAGTTCTGAGTGCATTCCACAGCCCTGGACCTGTGACAGAGACCCTGACTGCTTTGATGGCTCGGATGAATGGGAGGGGCTGTGTGGCTATGGATACGGGCAAATGCCACCGCTGCAGAACCCCAGGGTGGAGTGTAGTGCTGGAATGTTCCGCTGTAGGAGCGGAGAGTGTATCAAACTAGCGTGGAGGTGCGATAAAAATCCGGACTGCGTAGACCGATCAGATGAATCAGATTGCCGTAAGCTGTTTTTTTTTTTCTTTTTTCCCTAATCACTCAGAAATCTCTTCACCCTGCACAAAAACACATCTCCCAACAGCAGATCTAAATATTTTTCTCAGTCTCAGTTTGACTGATATAAGCATCCATAAAAACCTTTTGAATTTTGGCTATTTCTTCCTTATATAGAAAAGTTTGTGGTCATGTGCAACCAACCAAATATTCTATTAAAGTGAAAATGTATATAAATAGTATATATTTTGTGATTGTTGGATTACATTTTTAGACAGAAGCTACAGGGAAGAAAACAAAGGAATGAAATTGTGTGCTCCATGTGTGCTAATGCGCTAGAAAATCACTTCATAAGAATTGAGAAAAAATGAAATAATGTGTGTGTGTCTGTGTATGTGTGTGTGTGTGTGTAGCTTTCCTGACATGCCGGCCTGATGAGTTTCAGTGTGGAGACGGCTCCTGCATTCATGGAATCAAGCAGTGTAATAAAGCCTTTGACTGTCTTGACCGGAGTGATGAGGCTGGTTGTGTTAATGGTAAATTTGTGTGTGTGAGACAGGGACTACAATGAATAGCTGTGGGGGGGAAAGGAAAGACTTTTTAAAATATGTATTTTCTTTTTTGTAGCCACCAAGTGCGAGAGCCCTTTGAAGTTTCTGTGTAGAAACGGAGAGTGTATAGATGGAGCAAAGGTGTGTGATGATGTCAAGGACTGTAAGGATCGCTCAGATGAGCCTAAGAGGTCATGCGGTAAGCTGTCTAAAGCAGGAAATAAGGAATCTGCAGCCCTCTCTAGGCCAGACCACCTTAAATAAAACAGACACATAGGTCTCACCTCCTTAAAATAGCGTATACATAGACGACACCTCCTTTACAAAAATGAATGTATGGGCTGCGGAGCATTTACTAACAAGCATATAGACCAGGGGTCGGGAACCTGTGGCTCGCAAGCCATGTCTGGCTCTTTTGATGATTGTATCTAGCTCGCAGATTTCGGCTCTTCTGATAAAACATAAAATATTATCACTTGTTTTAATCCATCCGTCGATTTTCCACTGCTCATGTCCTGTTCAGAGCTGCAGTTGGCTGCAGGAGCGATTGTCCTGTGAGGAATTAGACATAGCCCCTCCCCCTTGTTTAGCGTCATCGTCCTGGATTTGGTTGCCAGGGCATGACGCATTCTTTAAGGCACCGGTGTGCGCGTCGCGAATCATTAAGGATAATTACAAAGTGCTGTTGATCACGTTTGTTCTTGCTTGCTATTTGTCACTTCGCTCCTGAGTAACCCTGTGTTTTGAGTTCGTTTTAAGTTTGGTTTAAGTTTCCCCGTGTTTCATTTTAGTGTTTTGGTCTCATTTTGTGTTCAGTCTGGGAGTCAATAAATACGTGTTACCTGCAACATGGATCCGATCTCTGTTAATCCATTTCATGTCCATTATATTAATTGGATGATAATAGGCTACGTTGGCCGTTGCTGGGTAAACAGATAAATGCCCCCTTTTCAATCAGTCTACAAATATATTATATAACTCTCACTGAAATAAATTTCCAAATATTTTGCTTTTATGACTGAGTCAAAAAGGTTTCCGACTCCTGATATAGACCATGCCCTGTTTACTGAACCAACACATAATCCACACCCCCCGTAAAAACATAAACACATAGGCAACACCTCCATTGCTGAAATAACATCTGATTACTAAAATAAACATATAAGCCACACTTTAAAAATAAGTGATGGAAGACAGACATTCTACTAATTTTTCAGTAACATATTTGTGCAACAAAAAGTTCTCTCTAGTCACTATCATTGATTTATTATTCATTATCAGTTTTGTCTTACTCTTTTTCTCATTTGTTCATAATGTGTGACATATGTTGGGTATTGAAACTTCCCAGCTTGGATCCCTCACTTCCTTGTTCATTGCCAGTTCCTAATAATAAACACCTGGCTCAGAGATAAAAGTTGAAAAACTACAGTGTGAATGTAAATGATCAAGCTTATTCTACTATTCACTGGCTACTGTGTTTCACTTGTTGTTTCAACACACTGCACAAGGACACAACAACGACCTACGTGGCTTTCATAGTAAAGTAATTCGGCTGCAGATCAGATGTTTTGCTGATGATAATACAGATTTTGTTGTCTTTTATGCCCAGGTTTAAACGAATGCACGTTGAACAACGGAGGCTGTTCTCATATTTGTGTGGATCGTCCCATCGGCTATGAGTGTCGGTGTCCTGCTGGATACAAACTCCTGGATAAAAGGACGTGCGGAGGTGAGATTGACCAATAAAGTGAATAGTTGTGGCAGTAAACACTAGTAGGAAAAAAAACTGCAATTCTGCAATGGTGGGAGTGTTGCACAATGCAGGTATGTGCTTCTGTTCCCAGACATTGATGAATGCAAAAATCCGGACACCTGCAGTCAGATTTGCATCAACCTCAAAGGCGACTTTAAGTGCGAGTGTCACCCAGGGTACGAGATGGACCCCGTAAGCAGATCCTGCAAGGCAGAGGGTGAGATTTACCACCATTTCAGCTGTGCAGGCTTAAAGAATAAACTGCAGCACCCTAAAGACGCTGAGTTAGTCATCGTGCCCAAGTGCCGCCCACACCGTTTCCTCAGACTGCCTGATGCTGCAGTCTGGAACCTGCAGACACACACAATAATAAGACTAATCCAATCAACCAGGGAGCAAAATAAAATTAAGCACTATAGATAACAACAAACCAGGAAAAACCCTTTGTGTGTGTGTTTGTCTGTTCGGTAACAGGAAAATTTTCTTTAGCTGCTCACCTTTGTGTTTTATTTATTCCCTTTTGGGGTTTTATTTCATTTGTTACCAAAAATGTTAACTATGCACCTCTTTTGTGTTTGAATTTGTGTGTATGATGCTGAATGGTAAAGGTGAAGGATACAATTCTGTATGTTTTGCATGCAGGTAAAAGTCCCTATCTGCTATTTACAAACCGGCATGAGATCCGACGCATAGACCTTGTGAAGCGTGAGTACACACAGGTTGTTCCCACTCAAAAAAACGCAGTTGCTGTTGACGTGGATGTTGCCTCCAACCGTATGTTCTGGTGTGACCGTTTCTATCGCAAAATCTACAGGTGATTTGCTTCCTAATTGCCCAGATGCAATTGTTTAGTGGTAGCAATGACCACATCTGATGCCATGAAGGATTTATGAGCATTATTAATCATCTTTTTTCAGTTAATCAACTATTGGGTTTGTTCTGATAAATAATTCCTCAGTCACCCATCTTAACTAAAGCTTTAACTCTACTATCTACATCAGTGCCTACATTCACGAGGCGAGTGACCCTGCTCATCACGTGACCCTGATCGACTCAGGTCTGCTCTTTCCAGAGGGTCTGGCTTTCGACTGGGTTCAACACAACCTCTACTGGACCGACTCTGGTCACGGCACCATTTCTGTGGCGTCATCCGGTGGCAACAGGAGGCGTGTCCTGATCCACACTGATCTAAGCGAACCAAGAGCCATTGCCGTCGCCCCAGAGCAGGGGTGAGAGCAAAGTTTTAGTCTGTAAAGATACATTTATTTATTAAAATAGCTATTTTGTATGTATATTAAACGTATATTAAAAATGAATTTGTTAAATATTTCTCAGAATTTAAATAGTATATTATTTGTTAATTGTTGATACATGTTATAAATAAGCTTATCAAAACATAATACAAAAAAATATAGTTTATGTTGTAAAGAATTTTTGTGTGCACACACATGCTTTCCTTTGTTCCATCTGCAGTTTCATGTTCTGGTCTGATTGGGGATCAAGGCCTAAGATAGAGAAGGCAGGAATGAATGGAGTGGACAGACAGGTTTTAGTGTCTGACAGCATCGAATGGCCTAATGGCATCACGCTGGGTACGAGCAGTTCATACTATCATCTCCTTATCATCCAGAGCGCCTGCCCGAGGTTCATCTTCCATAGTTTTTGTATAGTCCATTTGCGTTGCTGTAGTGTTTTTGGTCTTACTGACTGATACATTTCATTGTTCGCCAGTGTGAACCTGCTGGAGTATTAAAAATAAGAAACTGTTCTAGTAAAGTGGTGTGTGTGTGTGTGTGTGTGTGTGTGTGTGTGTGTGTGTGTGTGTGTGTGTGTGTGTGTGTAGACGTGGTGGGAAGGCGTCTATACTGGGTGGACTCAAAGCTAAATCTGATCTCAAGTGTGGACTTTAATGGAGCTCAGCGAAGAGTGATCCTTTCCTCCAGTGAAAGACTCGGACATCCTTATGCCCTTGCTGTGTTTGAGGTGTGTGTGTAGATTTATACATTCTGTTGAGGACCTAATCCTGAATACACACAGACACATGCGGACTCGTGTCACGGTGGTGAGCAAAATTGAGGTTCCCATGCGTACAAAAAGGTTAGGGATTGTGGTTAGGGGATAGAGAATATAGTTTGTACAATATTAAAACCATTACACCTATAGAGAGTCCTCACTAGGATAGCACACTGGTGTGGGTGGGTTTGTTGGATCCAAAACCCAGACATTTTCAAGAAAAATATCATTTTTGTTTTTATATGTAAATGTATGAGGCTGGCCAGGACAGGATTCTCCTGGGATAGATTTTACAACACAGCTTTGAAAGATATCATTGCTGCTCTATTGGTGCTTGCTCTGGCAATCATCCAACCTCAGTATTACATATTGGGCATTAGTTAATTTATGATTTAAAAAAATATATATCACTATCCCATGTTGGTGTAATTTTGTGACTCCACCTACTTTAAATTAGGCATACCTGTGATGCCTGGTGGCATTACATAATGTAACTATTATAATGTTAACTGTTGGGTAGGTGTGCCTGTGGCATACTGGAATTCTAAAACACGCTCCCACCTTATTACAAGTGCTATAAGACGGGTAAGGGAAGAATTTAAAGCTGTGTATGAATTTGTTTCCTTTTTTGTTTCCTATATTTTTATATTCCATTGTTCAGGATCGTGTGTACTGGACGGACCGTGAGAAGGAGGCGGTGTACAGTGCGAACAGACTTACCGGGCAAGACGTGGCCAACCTTGCTGATGGTCTCAAAGATCCACATGACATTGTTGTTTTTCACCAGCTGAGTCAGCCCAGAGGTCTAGTTTTATTTCTTTCATAATATTAATGTATTATGTTCTCAAAGGTTAAACAGCGGAAAGTCATCCTGACATCCTGAATGCATTAAGAGCAGTGCAGCAGGTGGGCACAGTCTGTCCTGTATATTAATAAACCCATCAGTGCACCTCAATGATCCAGAGAAAGCATTTAAATTCCTCACGTTACACATCCAGCAACTTCCTCACTGTGTTTGTGTGTGTTTGTGTTTGTGTGTGTGTCTGTGTGTGTGTCTGTGTGTGTGTCTGTGTGTGTGTCTGTGTGTGTGTTTGTGTGTGTTTGTGTGTGTGTGTGTGTGTGTGTGTGTGTGTGTGTGTGTGTGTGTGTGTGTGTGT
>JAOTRA010000034.1:8472378-8490746 GCA_026260255.1 Pseudolaguvia tuberculata
CAGGCAGAGAGACAGAGATGGGAAGGATGTACTGCAAGTTAGAGCAATAAAGGATGCAGATGGAAATGTTTTGGCTATTGAGGAGAGTGTGTTGAGCAGCTAGAGAGAGAGAGAGAAAGTTGGATGATGTGGAGATGGTGAAGCAGGAAGTGTATAGGATTAGTAAGGCAGAAGTGAGAGCAGCTATTAAGGATGAAGAGTAAAAGGCGGTGAAGAATAACAAGATCAATTAAACTCTCGTGAAGAAACAAAATCACTGATGAAGACTTGATCTTGCAGTTATTAACCTGATTTTATGACAGCTTTTTTCCCCCTCCTAATCTCTTTATCCCTCGCTTTTTCTCTCACTCTTTCTTATATGTTTTCTCTTGACTGATCGAGAACAAAAAAATGACTACAAACGCATGTCTCCTGCTGTGCAATTTATTTTCAGTGGTAAGGCATCAGACAGAAGATCCAGGAAACAGTTTTTATGGTAACATGCAGGTCAATGGTGTGACTCCATGGAGGGTGAGTAACTCTCAACCAATCAAAATGGCAGAGTTCATGATTTGTTTAGTAAATGACAAGTGTTTTGAGTTATTTCTGTATGTTGTGTGTAAGGAGTCTCCAGTGTGAGTGTTATGAGATAAAACAGTCAGTAATCACAGAGCAGAAACTGAGGATTTCAACCTTAAAGACTTAAAAAGTGCAAAAACGGACTAACATGTTGAGTGATTTACCTTCTGACAGATATAATATACAGTTTAATCCACATTAGAATCAAACACCCCCCCCCCACCCACCGTCACCATTTATTGATCATGAAGAGCACCTCGTTAATTAACAAATTGAATTATGATGGACATAGAAAGGAAATTGATAGATATTCCAGAACCTGAATAAGTTCTACGCTCTGACTGATGACCTTCTTCATACAGCAGCTTCTTCTCCTTAAGCCATCTTGCATTTGTCATGGGTTTTATTGCTGCTGTTTCGAGCCTTCAGCAGGTCTGCGATCTCTGTGTGTGACGCCTGTGTGGCCAAAGACAAAGCACTGCGACTTCCCTGTAACACACACACACACACACACACACCGATCATTAACCATACTTAATAATAATAATACTAATATTTTCTCCTCTTTGGCTGCTCCCACAGCGGATCACCCCCGTGAACCACACATTTGACTTTTGATTTTTACGCTGGATACTCTTCCTAACGCAACCCTCTCATTTATCCGGGCTTGGGACTGGCAGTAAGGGTGCACTGGCTTGTGCAACCCTAATGACTGGGTTTTATGGGCAATTTAGATTCCTCCATCCACCTAATGTACATGTTTTTGGACTGTGTGAGGAAACCGGAGTATCTGGAGGAAACCGGGGACCCTCTTGTTGTGAGTATATAATGATATATATGAGTATAAATGACGAGTTTTAAAACACTTCCCTGATGCTCAACAACAAACAAATGACAAAAGAAAATACAAATGAAAGAACAGGTCTGAAGTGCTCACAGCTATAATGGTTCCGTAAGCAGATGTTGGGAAATATATCCTTGTCCACTAGACGGCGCTCACATCCTATTGAACACACTTTAGACTAGTGAATGTGAGACTTTTACACATTATTGTAAAAAATAAAAATAAAAATAAGTGAGCTGTGTATTAGAAAAGACTAAATACGTAACTTAAAGTAACATCCATCCACTTCCTGTTTGATGTACATTCAGTTCAGTGAAGTTATTCCGGTATTTTTAGAGAATTCATAGTAGAAATGGATTCAGTGTAAGACAAATGTCCACTGTTGGTATTCATCAAGACAACATTGAGACATTACACTACTAATAATCCAATCTGCTGGACAAACGTTGCACCTTATCTGTAAGATTGATGTCGCAGTCGGGGTCTTGCAGCAGAATTCGGACGATGTCTGTGTGTCCGCGGTCACAGGCGCTGATCAGAGCCGTGGTTCCCGCTTGATCCTGAGCATTAACATTGACTCCATGCGCCAGAAGGAGTCTGACCGTAGTTGCTCGGCCGTGTCTGACTGCCAAGTGGAGTGCTGTCTGACCCACCTGAGGGAAGAGTATGCAACATGGAGATAGAAGAGATGCTTAACACACACACACACACACACACACACACACACACACACACACACACACACACACACTTTTTTTTGTTTTGGGAGGTATTTTTACAATGTTTGTTTGACTGAGTCAGCACAGGTTTGACTCCATCCTCTGTCTCCTGACTTTAAACTCAACTCTGGAGTTATAATTTGGTGCCCTCCATGCACTGTTACTCACATGGCCAACACGAGCGTTAACATCACCAAGCTCCATCAGCTGCTGGACCACATCTGTATCTGTATCAGTGTCCAGCTGCTGGAGAGACGCCAACATGATTGCCGTGTAGCCGCTCTTATTCTTCAGGTCCACGTCACACACACCTAGAAAAGAAAGACACACTTCTGAAGAACGTCTCTGTCCTTGTTTACACCCTGAGAAGTGCAGACTTTTCACTTTAGAATATTATAAGATGTGGTTTATTAACTTTGGCAGTTTTAGGCCGTTTCTGCCTCTCAAGCAGCTCTGAGCAGTAATTCAGGATTGGCTCGCTGGCCACTAACTGTGGTTTGGATGCTTCAGTGTGTCCATGCACTACACAAAAAAATCCCCATGATTGAAACTTTTCCTGGGAGAAATCTTCCCTGAGAGCCAAGACTGTTATTTTAATCAGTGTTTCTAAATAAATAAATAAATGAAAGTACCCGTGTGTAGTAGAAGTCTGGCAATGCTGAAGTTACAGTGGGACACGCTGTAATGCAGAGCTGTGTTTCCATTATCATCCACCATGTTGACCAGGAACTGTAGCACCTTGGGTGTTTCTGTGGACACTTTGTTAATATACAAAGTGACTGTGTCAGCACACGAGTTCTCCTCAGCACACACATAAAACCACCACTGGAACACCACAGTCAAAGCCTGACGCTAAATATCCACAAGACAAGAAAGGTGATAGTCAGGAACTCTGAATCCATACTACCTTATAAAACTGTGCTTTCATGAATTACCATTTCATCATCGGGTTCTGAAATCTGATTCATATGTTCTTCTAAGAAGTGACATGCCTTCATGAAGTCAGACTCGCCCCCCCTGAGGAAACTCGTTTAGTATTTTAACACAATAAACACTATTGATTTCAGCTGAATATGTTTACACTATGGTGTCTCACCTCACTCTTTCATTGAGTGATGTTTCTTCTGTTTCAGCTCCTGAAACTCGGACGTTTTGGGTCTCCTCTTTTTTTGACGCTTTATCATCTGAACATTGTGCTTCACACTTCCCATCCAACTCTCCATGGTGTTCTTCAGCTTCTTTCCAGTGTGTAATTTCTCTGCTCTGGGTGGAAATTGATAGCTCTTCAATTTGGAGGAAGTTTGGATCAAATCTTTCCTCGGCGGGATCAGTTACCCAAATGCTGCCATCTGTTACTTCACCAGAGTCACTAAGAACAAAATGACTAAAATTACTAATAAGATACAGAACCAGATGTTAATGGTGTGAAGTATAATGTTGATGTTACCAATCTATATCACGGTCTTTGTCTTTTTCAGGACTTCCCCACGTCTTCACCACAGGTATTTGGTCTTTTAGCACAGAGCCCTGAGCTTAGTGTCAAGATACAAACACGTCACATGTAAGTCACAGGGATTCAAGATTCAACCAGCATCCTCTTTAAAGAGGTCTAATCTCCTGTGTTCTGTAGATTTGTGAAAACACAGACTTTGGGAAGTTACAGTCTTAACTCTCTCTGTTACACTATGCTAACACTGACGACTCTGTGTCACGCTTTGTCGCCTGACATAAACTAAATCCCAATAGAATAAAATCCACCTATACTGTGGTCAATACCTTCTGATTAAACATTACCTGATGATGGCTCATCTCCTGCAGGTACAACATCGAGTGTAAGGAGATTGACTAATGAGACCAGCTGTGTTTGGATGGAGCGGACTCGTGAAGGTAGATGTTCAGAAGATAGTTCTTTTCCGGTTTCTTCATCTCTGCAGAGACACTCCCACTGCTCCTGAAGAAGCTCCTTGACTCTCTTCACATGATGCTCCATGTCTGCTTGTGACCCTGGAGACCCTCTTGTTGAACACACCTGGTTCACTTGACTCGATTCAGAATCAGGCAAGTCCATTTGTACACTTGGTTCTGACTCGTGCTCCTGGTTCCTCACGTTGTCTGGTCTACCGCAGACTATTTCAGCCTGTTGTTTGGTCAACTCGCTGATTCTCTCATCCTTATAACGACTCTCCTGTTCCTGTTCCTTCAAATTGTGTGTGGTGGTTTTCCGAGCAGACTCCAGCTCCCGAAGCTTCTGTTCAAGCATTATGATTTTTTTCTGTAGAGACTCGGCGAGGTAGTCGGCATCAAGATCATTCCTTGTTGCTTGTACACTTTTTTCTTTAGTGTTTGCTATCGAGTCCATTTTGCCAGAGGAAGTCTTTGAATTCTTCTCTAGCTGCTTGAACTCCCAATTCATACAGTCCTTGTTGGTGTTATTTTTCGTGGCTGTGCTTCTAGAAAAGTCCAGAATCTTGTTGGTGTCTGATTCAGACCGTAACATGTGCAGAAGCCTTGCTCGCTCCTCCTGCAAGATACATATCTGCGCTTTAAGTTCTGGAATGATCCTGATCTCTTCCTCGAGCTCACCAACTCTCTGTAGAGCTGCAGTCAGCTGCTGTAGAGTCCCGTTCATGCCTCCTTGGCCATGGAAGACGTCTTCAGAAGAACTGTTTTCTTGTGAGAGAAAATCCCTTGAACCGTTGGGGCTGGTTGGGTCATCGGAGGAGTATTTTCTCAGTATCACTGTTAAGGGTAAACTGGAGGCTCGCAGTAGATTCGGTCTCACGTGTGGTCCCAGGGGTTGCTCGTCAAAAGCCATTGAGGTTTTGACAGGAGCCCATGATTGGCTGGTGTAACGTGTTGACTCACTGTCACTGCACTGAAACTCACAAGGCTGCTGCGAGTCTGCCAGTCGAGTTCTGGGAAACAAGACACTCGTCGAGTTCCACTGAGAGCCTCTGCAACTGTACCCAGGTAAGCTGAGGTTCCGTGACAGATTGCCAGTACTACGACCGCGAGGTCTCCGCTGAAGCTGCACTCGTCTAATAGTGTTGCCCTTTTCAATGTCCTCAACATATTTAACAAAATCCAGGTCTAGGTGGAATCCATAAGGGGTTTCCACAGAATAGGAGGGCAGTTTTCTGTGAATTCCATTTTCTTTTGGAGTGACGCCATTTACTAAAAAAAAAACCCCATGATTATTAAATGCTGGCTTCCAGACAGCTAAGGAATTCAGTCTAGACGGATAAATCTGAGGATTTAGCTTCGTTACCTTTCTGTGCATCCATTGTTTGTGGCCTTTGAATAGTTTTATCTCAGCGTGAGGGAATTTTCATACCTGTAAACAGAAAGAACCACAATAATAGACTATAATAGAGATTGTATAAGTACACTGTTTTTATGGTTTTAAAGGAATGCACTTGTCCCGATGTTTGGTGATGTAAACTGTCAGCGCAGTTGTACTTTCACAAAACGTTTCCCACCTCAATCCCACTGTCCTTTTCTTGTTACTGAATAACATTAGGCACAACAGACTTTAATATTCCTGCAGAAGCTTCTCGTGTTTAGTTCAGTGTAAATACAGAATTAGATAATGAATCGGCTCCACCTCGGCTTGATCTCTCTGGGGTTTTTATTGTTCCTGACCACGCAGCATCACTAAGCCACCACAACCCAAACAATGTCAGCTATGCCATAAACACACACACACACAAACCAAAGCGTTTAAAAACTGCAGTACTTTTACGGTCCTCACCGGATTCTGAACAAAACCACCTCCACATAACTCACAGACATCATCAGGAACCTGAGCCCAATAGGACAAAGTCTAACCTCAAACTCAACCTTAGTTACAAATGAAAGAAGACGTAGTGATCTTTCTTTTATCGAATGCACAAGACAATTGTCCTAAATCTTATGAAGCGATTCCTAAAACTGTGTCATTGACATTATTGGTTATTTGAATTACATTTATTTCCTGTCAATAATGAAACGTATCCATTCAGTTTTTTTAATTAAGCAATTGCATTTTCTCAGTCAAGTTAGTGCTCTCTGTAGCCACATTGTTTTGCCCCTCCCCCCATCTCTACTTTTATTTCCCCCTTCATTTCCCAAATCTCTGCTATTATTTCAATACAGTTCTTCCTATAGAATTCCTTCATTCCTTCTTAAACCACAAAGTGGAGCTTTTTGTATCTAGTGTTGAAGGAAACTAACGATTCGGAGAGCAGGGCTTATAAAGGGAGAGTACGCAGTATATAAAAACTGGAGAGGAGAGCACTTACACTGGGATTATAGAGCGTTTGTGGACATTGTACTACAGTGAAGACGTCGAATCTCTGTCTGGATTCCTTGTTTATTCCCCCCCCCCCCCCCATACTAAAGTTTAGTTTATTCTCACACAATAGAGTGCTACAGTAACCAGTCTTCTCAGTCTTCCTTTTTGGCCCTTCAGCATTGTGGTTTCCTCGGCACACAATCCCATTCCTTCGGTCTATTTGGAGTTTGGGGTTGAGGATAGAGGGGTGTGTCCGTGTGTGTGTGTGTGTGTGTGTGTGTGTCTCTGACCCTCAACTTTGTATAGTGAGGGCATAGAAGGTTCTGCTGTCTCTTATGAGAATCCAAAGTCCTGTGTCCTTATATACCTCTCTTGCTCACTCCCTCACTCACATCTGTTTTTCAGATCTGTTTCAGAACTTTTATTGTTTTAGACGGTGCAGAGCATCTTGGTTTGCGGCCAGATGAAGTAAAGGTACACACACAGCGCTTATGCGAGAAAACCTCACCAAACGCACACAACTGCAGCGACGACACACTGAAATGACATTAAAGCCTGTTCATATCCTGTGCAACACTGCAGCGGATCTTCCCATTGTCCTGACAGAACAATCACTTCTTCGCTTTCCTCTCATAAGTTATTGTTTATGTTCACACACAAAAAGAAAACTTTGCACAGAATATACTTATTTAAAATTCATTACCCGTCTTCTTAATGTCTGGCATCAGCTCCCCCTTCCTCCTCTGATGGTATGGTCCAGTCTAGCTCCAGTCAAGCATGTTCTTGCCTCTGCCCAAAGTTGGTGGGATGTAAATTCTCTTCTATCTGAAATTCTTTGAAAACATAAAGCAGTATTATTGTGTTAAACACTGAGAACAGGGAGGATGGGTGTGGGAGATCATACCTCCCTCTGTACAGCCTGTCCAATGAAAGATGGTGGGAGTATTGACAACATAAAGTGCCAGGCCAATAAGAGCATGTAGGCGGGGCTTTGCGCACCACAGTGCCAATGAGACATTTATGAAAACAAGAGCCATGTGTCAGACGTTTTGAAAGGACTACTAATGCAAGGGAGACAGGATTATTTCTATTGCAAACACACACACACACACACACACACACAGATTGTAAGTGTAATGGAATATACCACAGATGTCCATTTAATCAAAAAATACCCTGGGGTCTTTTGGGGGTGGTTGTGGTGGGGGTATTGGCACACAAGCCTCTCAGGAAACCTTGAACTTCTCTTAGGAATTTAATCTGATAATCAACTTTAATCTCTCAACATCACAACATGTCTCACGGGCCTGTGTTCCACAGATTCTGTCCGGATGACGTGTATATCGGAGACATGACTGGTCACAGATGTGTAAGAGAGGAAAACCCAGTGAGAAATCATACAGAAGGACTAATTTGGGTAATCATTGAGATTAGTATTGTTCAAGTATTTTAATCGGAGAGGACATTTTGCTGAAGATCTGAAAATCTTAACATCTTTTCCCCAGTGGAGAGATATAAACCCCTCCAGTCCATCCAGAGAGCAGAAAGAGTCTCACTCATGGCCCAGTTTAAATAAAGACATTTGAGGTAATCAGGTCATGTTTGTCTACTAATGTTTAACCATGTGCTTTCTCAGAACAGCTGTAATCAAAAGCAGAAACTCCTATAGAATGTCAATAAGTACAGGTGTGTCTCTCTATAACAAGACTAATCCCAGGTTCTGCTGTAACCCCAGGTGGGCATAAAAACAAGACTAATCCCAGGTTTTGCTGTAACCTCAGGTAAGCATAAAAACAAGACTAATCCCAGGTTCTGCTGTAACCTCAGGTGGGCATAAAAACAAGACTAATCCTAGGTTCTGCTGTAACCTCAGGTGGGCATAAAAACAAGACTAATCCCAGGTTCTGCTGTAACCCCAGGTGAGCATAAAAACAAGACTAATCCTAGGTTCTGCTGTAACCCCAGGTGAGCATAAAAACAAGACTAATCCTAGGTTCTGCTGTAACCTCAGGTGGGCATAAAAACAAGACTAATCCCAGGTTCTGTTGTAACCCCAGGTGAGCATAAAAACAAGACTAATCCCAGGTTCTGCTGTAACCACAGGTGGGAATAAAAACAAGACTAATCCCAGGTTCTGTTGTAACCCCAGGTGGGCATAAAAACAAGACTAATCCCAGGTTCTGCTGTAACCTCAGGTGGGAATAAAAACAAGACTAATCCCAGGTTCTGCTGTAACCCCAGGTCGGCATAAAAACAAGACTAATCCCAGGTTCTGCTGTAACCCCAGGTGGGCATAAAAACAAGACTAATCCCAGGTTCTGCTGTAATTTACTGTTGCTGTTTCTTTTCTATGGAACTTTGCCATTAAACATAATTTACGATTTTAAATCCGTTAAATTCATTTAAATTCTGGTTGTGTTTTTGTCAAAAATTCGGGAGTGACCACGGTACATTAAAGAACGCACAAACCCCTCAATTTTCAGACGGCACAACGCCACTGTGGCAGGAAGAATGTCAAATGACACGTTGCATCATCTCATGGAAAAGTCCAGGCCGAGGTTTTTAAAGTGTTTACTTATAACTTTAGGTCTGAACAAATGGGACGAACTGTAAAGCACACTGAATGTTATTTAAAAAAAAAGGCTGCTCGGTTTTCTGCAGATGCTTTGCATGATTTCATTAAAAACACTATTAAAGTGTATAAACTCCATCCTGAGCAGGGAACTGACCATTCCACACTTCAACAAAGAAAAGCTCTCGACTCTATTGTCTGTTCTTAGATTTCCTTGGCTTTAAGTCAAATCTTAAATATTAGTTACACCAGTACCTTTCTGGTGATCTATGATCTCCTTCCCTTTAATCTTTTTGGACTATGGGAGGAAACCGGAGTACCCAGAGAAAACCCACGCAAGCACAGGGAGAACATGCAAATTCATTAAAATGATGAGTACACAAACATATTAAAATGTAAAATATTGTCTGAAGACCTCACAACAAGAAGGTCACGGGTTCAATTCTCGGGCCGGAGTCTGAGTTTTCTGTGTGGAGTTTGCATGTTCTCCCTGCTCTTGTGTGGATTTCCTCCAGGTACTCTGGTTTCCTCCAACAGACCAAAAACTGGTGACTGGTGATTCTAAATTGTCCATAAGAGTGAATGTGTGTGAGTGGTTGCTCGTCTATGTATGGCCCTGGGATGGACTGGCGAACTGTCCAGGGAGCACCCCTGTCTCTCAACCTATGTGCGCTGGGATAGGCGCCATCAGAGACCCCGTGACCCCGAATTAGGGATAAGTGGGTACGAAAATGAATAAATGAATATTGTCTGGATTATTTTGCAAATGTCTGTAAATCGAGGGCACACCAGAGTTTTTGGTTTAATGATCAACCCTCCTGACTAAAACAAATATAAAGGGACTTTGGGCTTCTAAAGAAAAAACTGAAGACTAAGAGTCCCAAAAGAACAACAATAATGAAGCTGGCTCAGAGAAATGTGCAGAACTGTGCCATAGTCAAGCTGGTCCTGCTGATGGTATTAATGTTGTCCACCAATGCTTTCCCAACGGCAGAAGACACTGAGGACCCAGACATCCCTCCAACAGAGACTCGATCAGCTTTCGCAGCCTTGGATGATGTTCGGCTCATCGCTAACAGCCTCCTACAGCTAGGAAAAAACCTAAAGGACTTTGTGCAGAAGACAAAGGGTCAGATCAGTGACATCTTTAAGAAGCTCAATATTTTCGATAAGTCCTCCAGCCAGCTGTCAGTGCTGACCAGCGAGTTCAAAGAAGAAGAAGATAAACTGAAGAAAACCACTGTGGTGCTCCAAGCCAACAACGAAGACATCAAGAGCCTGTCTCTGAAGATCAACTCCAAAGTGGAGGACATTATGAAAGAGAAAATCCAACTGTCTAATCAGGTTGGAGGCCTGGAAGAGAAGCTGAGTAGACTTTCTCATGGTTTTCTTACAGCAGATCAACTTGCAGAGATTTCAGCACTTAAAGTAAGATTTTTTGGGCCTATTTCAAAGTGGTACAACAGGAAATGTAAAGGGTTGCGATTCTATGTAGGCAGGGCATTATTTCTTCCATGGGTTTCAACAGGGATAGGGTCTTTGTGTCAAATAAGACAAACTGTCTGATGAAAGACAAATTGCGGGACAGCTGTAAAGGTTTGGTAATGTGGTAATACAGTAAGTGAAATGATATATAACTGCAGGAGGTCATCCTCATCCAAGAAAGGAGCATCTCAAATCTTCTACAGGCGGTAAAGGAGCAAAGTGAGCATCTGGATGACCAGAAAAACAAGATCAAATATCTGGAGAAGAAGGTTGTGGGATTATATCTTCTTACATGTGTCAATCAGCACTTCCCAACATATCCGATTGTCCTAACCTAACACAATTCACTTCCAGCTGAACTCTGCCAGCTTTCAGAGGACTTTGTCCAAGTTCACCTGGAATGGTGAAATTTACAGTGTCCCAGGTTATCTGTCCAACTTTTCTAACGATGGAAGCTTTTCAAGCGGTAAGGATTCCAGTGCTGTGGACTTTTGAGGATTTCATTGATTTTGATTTGATGCTGAATGCGTGACCATTGTTTGCTAGATTTCCCGAGAGACTGCGGTGAGGTCTTCAGCAGTGGGGAAAAAAACAGTGGTCTGTATCCTATTAGGCCGAACCGATCCGAAGCATTCGTAGTGTACTGTGAATTTAAAGGAGGTAAGAATACACACTAGACCCCCAATTCCAACTGTAACTCTGGATAACTCTCCATGAGTTCTATTCCCTTCAGACGGAGCTTTCACTGTGATTCAGCGCAGACAGGACGGCTCTGTCGATTTTAACCAACCCTGGCAAAGTTATGAGGACGGATTCGGAAACTTCAGGAGTGAGTTATATACTTGGAATGTTGGTGCTTCTACAGCTTTAAATAGGATTACATTTAAAAGTACTATTTATAGGATGTGTTCCGGTTTGAAGTTTATTAATTATGTCATGCAGGTGAGTTCTGGCTCGGTCTGAGAAAGATCTTCTCCATCAGCCAGCCTGGTGGGGCGCACCTGCACATTCAGATCGAGAACTGGAAACAGGAAAAACATGTAATGGAGTTTTATTATATGCTGGACGGTCCTGACTCCAACTACACCATCCACCTGGAGCCAGGAGATCTGACCTCTGATCCAGACATCTCAACTAGACTGCAGTTCTCCACTCATGACCACGATGACGGAAACAGATCCAAAGCCCCACACTGTGCTCGTGATTACACAGGTACAGAATCAAACAAATAAACCGGCTCAAGTTTTTAGATCTTTAAGTCTGGTCGTCTGTGTGGCTCTGTTTCAGGAGGCTGGTGGTTCAGTGCATGTGGAGATGTCAACCTGAATGGAAAATGCATCCAGAGCCAACTTGGCAGAAGAGTTCAAGGAAGTAAAGGAGGACCGTCCCATTTACAATCCACACAGATTTCTATTCGTCATCGTTAGGAAACTAAAGAAACGAGGTGTTCAATCTGTTACCCACAGCAGACTGAAATCTGCAATATGATCATTAAACCATTCTAAGATTACTTGTGATGGAAAATAACACAGGCCTGGTATTCTTTTTATGCTCAGCGAACACACACACACACACACATGCGCACACACACACACACACACACGTGATTGGTCCTGCCCTCTTGGCTATTTCCATAATGGTTTTGTGATTTTCTTTGTTGTTTTTTCCAGAGGGAAGGGAAGCACAGGTTATTTACTTCTGTTGTAGCTCCATGTGGTTCCTATCACATGTTTTACATTTTCGTGATGTTGAAATGTACAGATGATGCTGTTAATGTAAAACAGGCGGTACCCATGAGAACGAAAGCGCCTAACCTTGAGATGTGAGACTGAGCAGGATGAGTGATACGCTGAGTGTTTACTATATTGTTGAAGAATCTGCTTTTATCTGCATCTGTATGTCATTTCATAAACCACTGAATTCTGGCAATAATATTCAATTGACAGCAGTTTTTAAAACAGCTCCATTTACAGAAGAAGAAAAAAAAAAACTTCCTCCAAAGGGGTTTTTGTTGCAGCAAAAATGTTCTCAATATGACAATATTGAATATATGAACTCTGCTACCACCTGGTGGTGAACGAGTGAAACAAAGTAACCTCATCCAACCCACCTAATTCCACTGTACATTACAAAAAGGTCATAACATTTGAAAAACCTGTTATTACATAATTCAGCAAACAGACACCCTTTTCCAGGAAAACGTTTTGAGTCTCATCATTGAACAGATGAATTTTTAGGAATAGATTCACATTGATACTTGTTAAAAATACATAAATGCACACAAAGGCATGTCGCATCCCATATGAATTGAATTTCTTGAGCTTATTTACTGGGTTTGGTGATTGGATGAGTAGTGTGTCCCTGACGAGGCGTCTTCCTGTGAAGTGTGACAGTGATGCCCCTGCACATGTGTGAAGAGAAATTCGTCTTCTGTTACCAGTTATTTTTGGATCTCTAATGTTCTGCGTTGCCAATTTCAGGAATGCCTGGGGAGGGGGGGGGGTTTCTATTAGGCTTCTTCCTCCTTCACTGCCGTTTGCCAGTTTGAGTGCTCTGATAAAGCAGTGTGAAGTAATTCTGTCATTGTGGTGGTGTTCTCTCTGTCTTCCTGAGCGATGGAGGACAGTCCTTTGCAGGTGCTGCATCTGGAGACCACGCCATATCTTGACCAGAAGCCTGGTCCTGACGGCTTGACGAAGAACGTTCATATTTTTCAATGTAAAAGGAACTACTTGAGAAACTTCATCCAGAGTATCTTCTCCTCCATCGACCTGCGAGAGCGGCAAGGCTGCACCATGGTGGTGGGAGGAGATGGCCGTTACTTTAACACCACCGCCATTCAGGTTATAGTGCAGATAGCAGCAGCCAACGGGGTCAGTCAATACAATTTTTAATCACAGTCTAGTAATTATCTTGTTTTTCTTTCATACTTTGTTTTAATGATTTCTCTGTCTCACACACTCATCCTGCTCAACACACACACACACACACACACACACACACCTTTAGAAATCACAGCATTTCATGTTTACACTCATAAACAGTGCAAATTCTGTGGAGCTGCTTTTGTTGTCTCCTCTCCGACACAGATATGTGTTGCCCACCTTCTCTGGGGTGCTGATATTTATAGGAAGAGAAGATTGTAAATAAAATATGGACCAACTATAAACGTTCTTAAATTTAGATGGTCTTAATCCAGTGCAGGTGGAGAAACTTGAGTGTTACGGCTGTTATTTTGATACAGTAGTGTATCAATTAAATGATATTAATTCATTCCATAGGTCACGGGTTTAACTATGTTATTGGATATTTACAGATCAAAGTGTTTAAATGGATTTAATTCAGACCTTTTTTTTGCTAGAGAGAAAAGATTACCGACTATTTTGTTTGTGTTCATTGTGTTTATAAGGGGATTTTTGTCTGCTGCTCACCTGTCCTCTTTCTTACCTGTCATAGGTAGGCCGTCTGGTAATTGGTCAGCATGGGATCATTTCCACCCCGGCTGTATCATGTGTCATCAGGAAGTTCAAAGCGATTGGTGGATTTATTCTCACCGCTAGTCACAACCCTGGAGGACCAGATGGTGAATTTGGCATCAAGTTTAATATTGCTAACGGAGGTGAAACGAAAACTGATTTATTAACGTTAATTTTGTAATTATGGAGAAGAAATAACTGCTTTTGTTTTGATTTTATTCTGGCTCGAAAGGCCCTGCACCCACTGCGGTGACAGACAAAATCTTCCAGATCAGCAGGAGTATAGAAGAGTACGCCATCTGCCCTGAGCTCACAGTGGATCTGATGACACTCGGCAAGCAGACCTTTGACCTGGAGAATAAATTTAAACCATTTACAGGTAGTTAAAAGCTCTTCCATAATCTATACAACCTAACATCATGTGTATCTGATCAAATGTTCATTCAATCATTCACTCATTCGTCCTCTAACATGCTTGTTCTATAATTTGGGGTCACGCTGGTCTGCTGGAGCCAGGTAGCCAGTCCATCACAGGGCCACATATAGACAAACAACTACACACACACTCACTCCTATAGGCAATTTAATTTTGATTCACCATTCAATCTAACGTACATGTTTTGGACTCTGGGAGGAAACCGGATTATCCAACTGTTTGATTGAAGTGGAAACCACACAATGTCTGTGTGATGTAGAATTCCACAACATGACAGTAATCCAGTGGGCAAAACCCCTGATGTTGTGTTCTGGTTGCAGTAGTTGCATTACTCTATTATCCTGTATAGAATGATGATGCAACCGCAACAATTTTCTGCTTTTTGTCTCCTTTGCAGTTGAGATTGTGGATCCGGTGGAATCCTACGCCAACATGCTGAGAAACATCTTCGACTTTGCAGCGTTGAAAGAGCTTCTATCAGGCCAGAATCACATTCGCATCCGGTTAGATGCCATGCATGGAGGTAGGAACCGCATCATCTCTCAAATCCAGTTTCTCTTTATGAAAATGTCTGTATAATGAATTGTAGGAGGAAGTTCTCAAGAGTTGGGTCGTCTTGATTACGTTTCCCTGCAGCTCATTAGCACTGAAACCGAAGCAATAAGACTCTGTAGTCATTACTGCACCTCTCTAATTGCCATTTTAAAGAGCAGAGGTTGGCAATAGTTTGTAAAGTGAAATAGTTCAAATAGTGTGAAAGAAATCAGGAGGCTCAGAGATGAAGCCTCATCTGGTCATACATTACAACGGGGGGGGGGTAAAGGAAGCTAATCTAGATGTTTGTACCACGGCATTTTAATCCTGGAGTCTGGATTGGATTGTGGCACAGAAGAAAATAAGGATTTCAGGGTTTCATAAGACAAACCAACTAATGTTGTCATTGACCCATCAAACCAGTTAGTCAAACGGTCTCTGAGCCAATAATCATTTAAGAAAATATGAACTTGTATTTAGATCACTAGGGATTGTTTATAGCTATATGTAATTAAAGTAGGACACCGTTCCGAGTTCACTACAGCTAATCCCCCACAGAGGAGACAGTGTGATATTGTACACATTACCTTCATGTCTGTCTTAAAGTGGTTGGACCATATGTGAAAAAGATCCTGTGTGAGGAACTTGGTTCTCCTGCCAACTCGGCCATCAACTGCGTCCCTCAGGAGGACTTTGGTGGTCGGGTTCCAGATCCGAACCTGAGCAACGCTACAGAGCTGTTGGAGGCCATGAAGAGCAGACAGTTTGACTTTGGAGCTGCATTCGATGGTGACGGGGTAAGAAATACACCATTACAGATTCATCCTTAACATATTGAAATATTTCTGGTCAGTACCAGAATGAGTATAGAAGTCATGTGACCACTGGAATATCTAAAGCGTTAGTGACCACGCCTCTGTCCTGTGTGTCTCTACAGGACCGCAACATGATCTTGGGGAAAAATGGCTTCTTTGTAAACCCTTCAGATTCGGTTGCTGTGATTGCAGCCAACATCTTCTGCATCCCTTATTTCCAGCACATGGGAGTAAGAGGCTTCGCCAGGACCATGTCCAGCAGTGCAGCACTCGACCAGTAAATATCCCAATCATTCGTTTTCTAACCCACTTATTCTCTAATTCGGGGTCACTGGGGTCTGCTGGAGCCCATCCCAGCGCACATGGGGACGAAAGGCAAGGGTACACCCTGGACAGGGTGCCGATCCAATACAGGGCACCACATACACTCGCACTCACTCTTGTGAAAAATCCACAATCACCAAACAACATAATGTACATGTTTTTGTAGTGTGGGAGGAAACCAGAGTACCTGAGAAAACCCATGCAAGCGTAGGGAGAATATGCAAACCTCTTTCAGAAAGACCTGTGAATCGAACCCTTTTTGTTGTGAGGCAACTGTGCTAACCACTCATTAAATCATAATAATCCCCCCAATCCACCAGTGTCAAACACTGGTGTAGTGTAAGGGGTTGATATCCAGCACCCACATGGGGTTACGCTTAGTTTGACTGTGGCTCAGGTTGTTTCCTGTCCCCCTCCCTTTTCCACTGCTTCACTTCTGTCCTCCTGTCCTCTTAATAATGCTCCCAAAAAAATAGACTGAAATACATCAGCATCTGCTTCAGCTCTTCCAACCAACCGTGAGCTAAACTTATTTATGACTTCACCTGTAGTGGACTGGACGAATCCTGACTCCATTCACCTCAAATGTATTTATTCCGGTATATTTGTGCTATAGTGTTGCCAAAGCCACTAAGATTCAGCTGTATGAAACGCCAACCGGCTGGAAGTTCTTTGGTAAGTTAATGGACGCTGGTCGCCTTTCGCTGTATGGAGAGGAGAACTTTGGGACAGGTAAGTAATATAAACACAACTGAGGCTTTCTTTAAATGTATTAAAGAGAAACTGTACGTTATCACACAGCACATAAAGCTTGTCTTCCCGGTTTCAGGTGCGGATCATATCCGTGAGAAGGATGGGCTTTGGGCGGTGCTTGCGTGGCTCTCAATTCTCGCTTTTAGAAAACAGAGTGTTGAAGAAGTGATGATAGACCACTGGAAAACCTTCGGCAGAAACTACTATACCAGGTCTGATTTTTTTAATTAAAAGTGTAAATGAGGATTTTTTTCACGCACACACACACACACACACACACACACACACACACCACTTATCTATACTCTTATCCCATTAGTATATATGCTTACAGATACGATTATGAGGACGTGGAGATAGACATCGCCGTAGACCTGATGCTGGATCTCGAGGTGATCATTACAGACAAGACATTTGTTGGACAGAAGTTCACTGTAGGAGAGAAAACCTACGAAGTAGAAAAAGCAGATAACTTTGAGTACACTGACTCTGTGGATGGAAGTGTCACACGGAACCAGGTGACATCCTGCTTCTCTGAAAAATCAACAAACAACAACTACATCCCCAACAAACACCTGAACTAAACTCCAGAAAAACTCTTCATTTCAACAGGGCCTGCGAATTTTATTTAACGACGGATCTCGCATTCTATTCCGCCTGAGCGGAACCTCGTCAGGGGCCACGATACACCTCTACATAGACAACTACCAGAAAGATGAGATTTTACAGGATCCAAAGGTCATTTCAGACGCATGTCTTTTCACAATCAGACAGAGACGTTAGTATTAGTACATTTCAGTCGGACTTTACAAATACAACTATCTTTCTTTCTTTGTCCTTCGGCTGCTCCCGTTAGGGGTCGCCACAGCGGATCCATGATCCGCACATTCGACTTAGAGGGGTTTTACGCTGATGCCCTTCCTAACGCAACCCTCCCATTTCTCCGGGCTTGGGACCAGCACTAAGGCTGCACCCTAATGGCTGGGCATATATGGCCAATTTAGACTCACCAATGTAATAATGTACATGTTTTTGGACAGTGGGAGGAAACCGGTGTACCCGGGGGAAACCCACGCAAGCTCAGGGAGAACATGCAAACTCCACACAGAAAGACCCCAGACCCGGGAATCGAACCCGGGACCTTCTTGTTGTGAGGCGAGCGTGCTAACCACTACACCACCGCGCTGCCCACTTAACATATATAACATTTATTTTATTTATAAAACTGGGGGTAATTGGGGTTTAATTTAGGTCTTACTCAAGGTCCCAACAAAGGATTCAAATCCCTGGCCATCTAATTTATAAATAGATTTATTTAGTTAATAATATAAAATTACTTCTGTATTTTATTGATCCTTGTTTTGAGAGGATTTTTTTAATATCTGAAATAAATCATTTTAGCTAACATTAGTACTAATTCTAAACCTGAGTTTCATTCATTCATCTTCTTACCCGCTTATTCCCGAATCCGGGGTCACGGGGGTTTGCTGCGCCTATCCCACCACACATAGGGCGAGAGGCAGGGGTACACCCTGGACGGGTCACCAGTCCATCTCAGGGCAACACATAGACAAACAAC
>JAOTRA010000034.1:8545145-8557108 GCA_026260255.1 Pseudolaguvia tuberculata
GTGCTGGGATAGGCGCAGCAGACCCCCGTGACCCCGGATTCGGGAATAAGCGGGTAAGAACATGAATGAATGAATGATTAATTAGAACAGCGTTTAGTTTGTTGGTATAGATGGATAAATCAGATGAATTTGTTTAGTCACTGGTATGTAAAAGCTAGGAACAAAAAAATCTCGTTTCTCGTTTGTAAACGTCTGTATTAACTTGACACTAAGCAAGAATCTATTCAGATAAAATATTTTGCCTAGATGATTACATTTATGTATTTATTAAATTTTTTTATTTATTAAATGAAGCAGTAGGGTTAAGGGTCTGTATTAAGGGCTCAATCAGTAGCATCAGCTTGGAATCAAACCAATAATCTTCCACAGCAGTCTGACATCTAATCATTGAGTTACCACAGCATCCTTACTTTCTGTCTCTCTAGGCTCAGGATAAGAAGAAAGCCCTGGAGGAGACTAAAGCCTACACCACTCAGTCTCTAGCCAGCGTGGCGTATCAGATCAATGCCCTGGCCAACAATGTGCTGCAGCTGCTGGACATCCAAGCATCTCAGCTGCGCCGCATGGAGTCGTCTGTCAATCACATCTCGCAGGTCGACCATGTTCTTCCTAAGGAAAAATGTAAAAAATGAAAAGTATAGTATATTAAAAACAGATTTATCTTAACCTGAAAGCTGTGTGTCTATGTGTGTTTGTCTATGTGTGGCAGACAGTGGACATCCATAAAGAAAAGGTGGCACGGCGAGAGATTGGGATTTTAACCACTAACAAAAACACGTCACGGACGCACAAAATCATCGCCCCAGGCAACATGGAGCGGCCGGTGCGGTACATCAGGAAGCCGATCGATTACACGCTTCTGGATGATGTGGGACATGGAGTCAAGGTCGGTATAAGAAGCGAAAAAAAGACACTCAGCAGCTTACACACAGGACATGAGTTTAATGATGTTGAAGAGAAGTCATGTATGGTGCAACAGATATAAAACCACATGCTTATCAATTTCTGTTTAATTTCCCAGACATTCTGATCATTTTCTGCTGATTGTGTCCCTCATTGTTTCTCATTTTGTAAAAAATAATTTAGATTTAATGCCTCTTTCCTCTCTCATGCTGCATGTGTTCAGTGGCTGAAAGCGAAGGTAAGCGCTGTCTTGTTCTCTCCCTCTCTCTCTGCTTCAGGTGGTCAATTGATCCACTCATGTCTAGATCAATTTGTCTTTGTTTATTATTCATGTTCTTTGTTTTGTTTTGTTTTGTTTTTTAGCTAGGAAACAGTCAGCCTGCCCGATCAGGAGGGGGGACAATATCAAGATCCAATCCACCCACGCAGAAGCCGCCAAGCCCACCCATGGCAGGGCGGGGAACCCTGGGGTATGTGTATTAACTTAGTTTACACATCACAGCTTGTACTGAAGACTCCTTCTATAACCCATATACAGTATATGTTACTGTAGACACAATAATGTCAATATAATCGCATCATTAGAAAATGTCCCAACCATCGACAACCAATCAGAATCCAGAACCTTCATTAATTATTAATAGCTTATAAATTGTTAACGTTGAAGTGTTGAACTAATATTATAAATCATGTGGTTGTGTGTTAAAGGAGAAACACACCCTATAAAACTTTGGAGCCGGTGAAACCTCCCGTTGTGCCAAATGACTACATGACAAGTCCAGCAAGACTTGGCGGACAGAGCAGCCCTGGACGCACAGCATCGGTCAACCAGAGACCCAGAACACACAGGTTTATTATGCACAGACTCGCACGCCACAACAATTACACTCTCTTTTCATCTCTTTATCTGAAACAACCAAACCCTGTTAAGGATATATTGCTATAGAACTGCTGATGTAATATAATATAGTATAACAACCACCTTCTGCATATCTGAATCCAGAATTAGGCAGCACTGCAGTATGATTTTTTCTAAAGTTAGGACCTTGGAGTTTATTTAAATTACTTTAACTCATTTTGTATTGTTTTTGTATAAGTCACATGACCTCATCGTGTTAAGAATAATAATTTAATCGATGCAATCAAGCTCAGAGTGGAGTGATGCACTAAATAACTGAGTAGCAGAATAAGTATTGGTGCCCGGCATGTGTCCGGTCACAGCTGTCTGTCACAGCTTTTCATTCCCCTCGCTGGCCACAGATTTAGCTTCCTTCTCCACACGACTCCTTTATAGACTACAAGTGAAAGGGCTAAGCTGTGGATCTGGAGTAAATAACAATGGTGGGGCTTCTGAAAAAAATGATAGTAGAACATTATTCTTTTCTGTTAGGGTTTACATTTGTTTTCTTTGCGCAGCGGAAGCAGTGGTGGCAGTGGTGGACGAGAGAACAGCGGGAGCAGCGTAGGAATTCCTCTAGCTGTTCCCACACCCTCTCCACCCAGCATGGCACCAGGTGAGACACAATGTGCTGTCATCATACACCTAGCATCCAGCCCGGGGTATAGGTTGTGTATTTAATGTCCACCATGTTTCATCATCTCAGTTTCTGTTTCTCTCTCCTGCCATTAGTGGTACCTCCTGGTCCAGGTCTGGGTCCGGTCCCCATGTCTCAGTTTGGCACTATTTCCCGGCAGATCTCTAGGCACAGCTCCTCCAGTGCCTCTATGGTGTCGGCAACTGGGACCTACCGCCGCGCCCCATCCAGCTCATCCCAGTTTTCCATGCCCCAGTCTCAACTTAATGGCGGTCCCACATACCCGCAGAACCCAGCTCCCGGTTAGTACATTTTTATGTCTGACTAAGATGTATTTACATATTATAATGATTAAATATTAGTATAATGTATTATTAATGTACATATATATATATATATATATATATATGTGTATAGTCGCTGTGGCTCCGCCCCCTCCTGCTGTGGTGCAGCTCACACCCCAAATTCCTCTCACTGGCTTTGTTGCCCGGGTTCAGGAGAACAGTGAGTCCTTTTCACACTTTGAGTGCACTATTGAGAGCACAATAACAAAGAACAGGATGTTGTCCACTAATGTCACTGTTGTCCACTAATGTCACCTGTCTCTCTCTTTTCAGTTTCAGACAGTCCCTCCCCTCCCCCACCGCCACTCCCTGAAGACACACCCTCATTCGAGGAATCGGCGCCCCCCCCTCCCCCACCACCGGTTGACTATGAGGAAGATGATGCCGCGCTAGTGCACTACAATGACCCTTACGCAGATGGAGACCCTCACTGGGCCCCCAAGTCATACATAGAGAAAGGTAGTTGACTATTATAGCCAACTAGTTTCTCATAAACAAACAGAGCTACTTAACATTTTGAATGTTTCTTTCTCAGTGGTGGCCATCTATGACTACACCAAGGACAAGGATGACGAGTTGTCCTTCATGGAAGGCGCCATCATCTACATTATCAAGAAAAACGATGACGGCTGGTTTGAGGGCGTGTGCAACGGCGTCACCGGGTTGTTTCCTGGCAACTATGTGGAGTCAATCATGCACTACGCTGACTAGCACGGACTAGCACTAGTACTATCTTGCTAATATTTTTCACACCTGTTGAAGTATTTATGATGGGCAGTGTATTTGAAGACTGTCTGGTTCTGCCGGGTTTTCAGACGTGTTTTGTACATATAGTGCTGTAAGGAACCTGTGAGTCGTGACTATTGTGTGTTATTGTGTGTTATTGTGTGGTAGTCCTTCTTTTAACGTACAGCGTATCAGAGGAAAGACATGGCTGAAAGTCATTTACAGAAACTGGTTAATGGACCAGGCCAGTTGGATTCCACTTTGCCTGCAGTGTTAGCCTAGCTTGTGTTTTAAATTCCATGTACGTCGCTATTGTGATGTTGTTGCTGCAACGATTCTTAGCTATATGATTGGTTGGGCTTTGTTAACACAGGGGTCTCATGTATTCCAGTTGCTAGAATTCCTTTCATTTCACTTCATTCTTTTACTGTGCTGGATGTTTACAAGGTTGATCATCAATGCTGGCTCAGATGACAGAACAATGTTGCTGGTTAAAAGCTAAATGCAGCTTTGTTCTCGCTGAGGGTTTGTAAAGTATAACAAAGGCAGAATTTCCATCTCTGAAGCAGTTATTTTGTCATTTTGCCATGAAATATTCCCAACCAAACACATTTTACATGGCATGACGTTTCCTGAGAAATTGATCAGAATTGGCGTCAGACTGGCGTT
This sequence comes from Pseudolaguvia tuberculata, assembly GCA_026260255.1. Taxonomy (NCBI): domain Eukaryota; kingdom Metazoa; phylum Chordata; class Actinopteri; order Siluriformes; family Sisoridae; genus Pseudolaguvia; species Pseudolaguvia tuberculata. Next base: position 8,549,323 of record JAOTRA010000034.1, read on the forward strand.
GAAAAAATCTGACTAATAGCTAATTGTGTAAAAAAAAAAAAAAAATTCGCGATCTGTGTTTATTGCTTGTCACCTCATTTGCACCCAGAGGAACTTGACTAATTGTTTACAAACAGGTCTTAAGGCTAGCTAAGTTTTAAACAACTCTGGCTAACGGTTTACACAATAAAGCTAACATGACAGATACGTCATATGTTAGCGCACATGTTAGCAGTTTTGACTACTAGTTTACACACTGTAATAACTAGCCACATGCGAAATGTCTTAGCTGTTGTTTTACACCATTAGCTAGCTAGTTCACTGGTGTTTAATGATGCACCATGCCGTGCTTAACCCTAACATCAGCTAGCTAGTAAACAGTTCATTTAAGATAAAATGACAATTTAGCCTTTAACTTCAAATCGTTTTTATTTGCGTGCAAATATTTATTTTTCAGCAATAAGTAAGCACAGCATGTATTTGTAGTCGCTTGTCGTTAAAATAAATTTGTTTGTCTGTTGAAAAGCGAAGCGTTTCATATAAAATGGATGAAACCTCCATGAGAAAGTGATTCACTTAGTGTTGCTGTAAAACATCCCCACGTGACACCGCTGTTAGCTTCTCTTTTATCAGCTTGTACATAAATCAAACCGTTTTTTTTCCGTTAATGTACAGCGGTTTTATAATAAAGTTCTGTCTGGTATTTACAGTGTTTCTGACTTCTTTATTAAATGTAGGTGATGTTTCCAGCTGTATTTAGTTGTTCTCCTTTCACAGGTCTTTACTGCAAATGATCTGCCTTTATCCAATCCTGTCTTCTGCATTCTCTTCATTCACACCCACTAACATCATGTCCTTATTTTTACATACACTTTGCCTCCTGCCCACAGATCCCTTTCCAACATCCTCCTACTGATATTTCCACTATTCCTGCCGCACATGTACAAACCATCTCAATCTGTCCACTATGACTTCATCCCTAAAACGGCTGACATGGGCTGTCCCACTAATGTCACTTACAAAAGGAATTTTAACATCTTCAGCACCCCTGCCTCTCGCCCTATGTGAGCTGGGATAGGCACCAGCAGACCCCCGTGACCCAGAATAAGCGGTAAAGAAGATGAATGAATGAATGAATGAACATCTTCAGATCTGCTACCTCCTACTCTGCCTTCTTCTCTTCCTCTGTCTTCATGTCTCTGAACCATACAACATGGGTCCCGGGAATCGAACCTTTGTGTTGTAAGGCTAACCATTACAACACCTCTACGTTTTCAACTTTTCCAATCTATATTTTAGTATATTTTTACATTTACAGCATTTGTCAAATTTTCAGTCTTATCCAGAGCAAATTACAACTAAGGACCTTGCTCAGGGGTCCACAGTAGTTTCTTGGTGGTGCTGGGTATCGAACCCCAGTCTTTCGTGTACCAGTCCAACACCTTAACCACTGATTCCCAGGATATAAAAAAAAAAATCTGGGCTGGTTTGAAAGTTTGAGCTTGCAGTTACACGGGTTGGCCACATGGGATCTCTTTAAACATTAACACATTTCCTTTGCATCCCTACATAGATATAAAAAAAAAAAAACCTCTGTAGTTCTTTCTGTGCAGATACAAGCTGGAGGATATCACGTGATAAAGGAGGAGAAGAGAAGGAGAGTCATGGGTTAAAAAGAACAGAACCTGTTGCTAGTTAACTCAATGGCACACAAGTATTTCTGCAGCGCGCGCTCATCCACCCAACGGAGCGCACAACTGTTTCTGGAGTAATAATACATACTGATTGAATTAACGCGTTTCTATTATGTCCTAAAATATAGGCTATTTTTATTTTGCACGCGAGGATTCCTAACCCTGTTATTTATTTCTTTTTGTTGAAATAAAATTTTTATTTTAATGGAAACCATATCAGTGCTTTTCTGGCTCGTGGTCGCATTTGCAGGAAGTTGCGCCTCTGTTCGAAAGAACACACCGCGACGCCCGGCCGTGCCGTATACAATCATCCCTCCGTCGGTGGTCTCCCGGCAGGAGAATGCCAGGGGCAACAGTGCAACAGTGGAGTCGCAACCACGAATTCATGCACGAGCACAAAGCTGTGCTGGCACTGAGCAGTGCGCGCACGTCAAGCACCGCACGTGCGCCGGGCGCGAGTGCATCTCGCATATGCGCGACGGCGAAGAAAACGCGCCACGGGAATTCGGAAACCAGATTCAGCTATCGTGTGACGTCAAACCAGGTGAGAAAAGAAAAGAAAGGTTACATTTATTGAGCATGTCGTACATTCAGTTTGTTATTAAAACCAGAAGTTTAAAAGTCTACATTCACCCCATTGACATTGAGCATGTTAATCTGCCCAGGTACCCATGAAGTTCCCTCTGAGGATGCCCTGGTGCTGCAGATTCACTTGTCAAACACACAAGAGAAGTTAGTGGAGGAGCTCCGGGTTCAGCAGGATGAGGTCAGACATCTTCAGAATGAGTTAAGGAATCAACAGAGCCTCCTTCAGGTCCAGCAGACAGAGATTTTAGACCAACAGCGAAGGATTTTTGAGCAGATGGAGCAAGTGAAGATGCAGTACAGACTGGTTATGGACAACTTTAGAAACATTGACCAATACAAAGATCTTGAGACTCATGCGGATAGCCGGAATTCCGAGGTAAGGACACACAGTAGAGAAGCTTACACCATACCCAAGGTGGACATGGAGGAAAGTGTTATAGAGGTTGGAAGACAGATGACTGCTTGCACCTCCTGTCAAGCAGATGAGTATTGCGATTTGACTGGGGCTTTGCCGAGATGCGAAAAGTGTACTGTTTGCCTTCCGGGATTTTTTCTGGTGTCTCAGTGCTCAGTTCATGGGGACAGGATGTGTCAGGTGCTTACCTTAGCCACTTTTAATACATTGCTGTTTAATCTTTTGGTATATAAGAGGGAATTCTTTACAAATCTGTCTGCCCGACAGGACAGAGATGAATGTTTGGAGATCCAATATCTATGTGGTGAACAAAACCACTGTTTCAACACACCAGGTGAGTCCTGAGATATTACTGTGTGACATTATCCTTTATTATATTTTTAACTGAATAACCAAATACTGCCCTTTTTCTGAAACCCCCTTTTCAAACAGGTGGGTTCAAATGTACAGGGATGTCTGCAAAAGATGCAGCAGCCGGTATGTGTGGCCATTCATATTTTTACAATTCGGAGCTGCAGGAATGCCAGGCTTGCTCGGAATGTGATTCCCAGGCTGAGGTGTCTCCTTGCTCAGCTATAAGAGACACTTTATGTTCCAGTTCGTCTGAGAGCAGACTGTCCCTTTCATGGTCTGGTGAAGTTTCTTTGATGCAAGGTAGCGAGTTTCCAAATATGCAATTGGAAATCCAAGGGCACAGTGATGTAATGCTTGTTTCTTGCACAAACAATGAGCTGGTTCTACACCAGCATGGACTTGTCTGGGTTGACCATAACCTGGCTTTGAGACATGGATGCCAAAGCTTTGTACAAGCAAGTGTGAGGGTGAATTCCAGTGATGATGGTGGAAGGGACTTAAGTGGAGTGCGCATAGAGCAAAGAGATGGCAAGTCTCTGCAAAGCATCACTGTAACCGGGGTGACCATTGTGGAACCAGGTCACATGTTGTCCCTGTTTCTCAAAAGCACTAGCAATCATTGTAATGCTGAAAATAAGAGGGTGCATTTTCAAAATGGCCTGGTTGCACCATTCAGTTTGCTTTGGCTCTCTCATGATACAGGTGCTGTAGCCCTGACTGCTCATACAGTGGTATCAGTAAATTTCCATACCAATTACCAACCTTCCTTTCGAACATCTTCCATCTCTGACCCCTACATGGTCACCCTGAGTCATGACAATCGAGGTATACGTTTTACAGAGAAAGGCACAGTAAAATTTGTCATGCAACAAGCGTTTTATTCAATGGGCCAAACCTGTATATCTGAGGGATTCTTCTTACGTGCACACATCAACCACAATGGAAGCAGCATGGAACTGACACGAGTATTTAAGCCTGGGGTTCACTACAGAGACACATCCATATCCCTTTCTGCTGCTTCTGCAGTAGATGCTGGAGACACACTCAGTTTTGAAATCCTAGCACCAGCACAGTGCAGTGTGCGCTATTTCTGCGATGACTCCGGTATCAGCATGCTGAGTCTGATCTGGGTCCCGTCTTCTGTCTCTTCTGCACTATCAGCCACAATATCCAACAGAGGTCTTCCCTTTGGCGCTGTACGGAACAAGCCATTGTTTTTCCATCAAACATCCCCAATTGTCACTCAGCTAGAGCTCGTTAGTACAAGCAAACAGGATATGCGCCGTAACTTCATTTTCCGGGAAGCAGGAACAGCCAGCATTGCTCTGGATTTGAGGCTGATTCACTCCTGCAGTTTGCTTGAACTTGCGTTGGTTCAGCAGGAAACAACACCAAAAGTTCTTGCTCGGCAACTCAGAGGTCCCTTACCAGAAGGGAGCGAATGGGATAGCTTAGGACTTAGGGTGTCATTTCCAGTGCAAAATAGCTCAGAGGTGTACGTCACTGTGGACTGTGTGCGAGGACGCATTAACCAGATTGCCCATGACGCAGGAAGTAGCATTTCTATTATTTGGATTGCAGTGTATGTTTAGCATGTCACATGTTTTGTTTGTTCACATTCACATTTCTAGTGTTAAACAGGTAATGATGAATGTTTATTTCCATGTTTCAGGTTAGTTTATTCTCTCATAGGCATAGAATATGTTAATGAGAACTGGTGATTTAAAAGACTGGAACCAAACCTAGGCTTGGTTTTTAGTAGCATGAATACGATTGACTGTATTTTCCAGACTATAGGGCGCACCGGATTATAAGATGGCTATTATTTTCATACATAAGGCACAGCGGATTACGCAATTAAGCAGTGGTGTAGATAGGGTTTTTTTAAGAAATGCGCATCCCAGAATAAACATCGATTGAGATGCTGGACTTTTGCACCGTGTACAGACTGAACCAGGACTGATCCCAGGATGAAACAAGTTGGACTGAACCAGAACTAATATTGAAGTTGAGAGAGAGAACTTTGAGCAGGAAGCATGATCAAGCAACGGCTGCGTTTATCTCTATTCGCCTGCAGTCACAAAAGTTATATTAAAACATTTTAACAGATTTTTGAGCACCTTGTACCACATAGAATTGTTTCAATGTCAGTAAGCGCAACCAGAATTAATATATAAAGTGCACTAGATTATAAGGCGCACTGTTTATTACGGTACTGGTTTTCACGCTGACACTGAGTGATTATCCTGATATTGTTGCATTGTATATCTGCTGTCATTTCTGTCGCTTAGCTTTAGCAATTAGTAATACAGTTTATTTCATGTCTTTAGAATTTTCCTTAACTGTGTATATTCAGTATTTTTGTGTCATGGTATATTATTTCTATAGAATGTAGCCAGCATAGGTTAGAATTCTAGGCTGGCACATCATAATAACCTGATGATACACATATTAGTAACACATATTAAATGGTGATGAGGAAGATGTTTGAAGTAAGAGTAGCTTGCATGAACAAAAACTGTTTCTTTGAATACAAGTGAATGTTCTGCAAAACAACACAGATAATTGAATAAATTACATTCTGCCAAAGTCAGTAGCTAAAGACAGAATTTGTTCTGTATCTGACTTTGCCTATAGTCTCAGCTCCAATTTCAACTCCCAACAGGAGAGTAAACAGAACTCTGGTGGAGAGAATTAAAGCAGATGTTTCTTGTTAAAAAGTCAAAGGACTGATTTATATGAGGAGCTTTAGCAGAACAGCAGCAGGAAGAAGATGCTAACACTGAGAGCTCATGGCATTTGGAGTGTATTAGCGCTCTGTGTGTGTGTGTGTGTGTGTGTGTGTAACATCACGCTGAAGTTATGCTATATGCTCAGGAATGCTAAGAATGGATTCCATCCTGCTCCTAATGTCAAACACACGTTTGTCCTTAAAGGATCCTGAAGCTTAGAGTTCTCAAACATAACAAAGTTCCACATTCAGTTATGGGTTCCTCAAGAACTGACCAATGAGTTTTTGTCCAACAACGCACATGTGGGATTGCATCTCACATTCAACTTGTAACACACAAAAAATTGGTGCCATCGGAGGAAAAAGTAGAGTTGCAACAATGCAAGTCCAAAAAGTCCATGTGACCCGCATCCTGTAACACATTGTAATGATGCATGGCTGTAATTACATTTCTAGACACTAGTCATTATTTATTACCAATATAAAATAAGTTACAGATTTTATTAATGTGTCTGCAATAATAAACAGAAGCATGTGATTAGTTATTTGTTGTTGATTAAGTTCATACCTATACACGGTTTATTGTATTGTTAATTAAACTATACACTTATTTACATGGCATTCATTCATAAATATTTATTCATTCTTCTTCTAACCAGCTTATTACTTAATTTGGGTTCAAAGTGGTCTGTTGAGCCTATCCCAGCATGCATAGGGCAAAAGGCCGGGGTACAGGGTCACACACAGATGAACAATCACTCACATGTATAAAAAAAATCAAGCCTACAGGCAATTTAGAATCACCAATCAACCTAGGATACATGTTTTTTTTTTAATGTGGGAGAACCCAAATCATGCAATCTCTGCACAGATATACTCCTTGCCCGGGACCTTCTTGCTGTGAGGCTACAGTGCTAATCACTATGCTCATTAATAAATATCTATTCCAATATAGTAAATATCTAATCTGTGTGTTTCGCCCTGAGATGGACTGACGACCCGTCCAGGGTGTACCCCCGCCTCTCGCCCAATGTGTGCTGGGATAGGCGCAGCAGACACCCGTGACAAAATGAATGAATGAATGAATGAATGAATGAATGAATGTGTCTGTTTCTCTATGTTGTCCTTGTGTGGTATGCTGTGAATGCTCTAGTCAGTCTGGAAATGATGCATGCATGATGACACAGAAAGGGGAAAAGGGTGTTTGGTACAAATCATGAGTGAGCTGCATATAGAAGAAAACATGTATTCGAATATACTCTTACTAAGGAATGGACTTTAAAATTAATGTCTCTTCACACTGGTTTCTTTCTTAATTAGCCTGTGTTACCACAGTGTGTTAGGAGTTATTTATAAGATAAATGTTATTGATAACATCTTCCAAATCTGCTAAATCAGTGAGTAATAATCCGTTGACATGCTTTTATGTGTTTTCATTAAGTATTATGCATGATATAAATTGATATAAATCTTCAAACATGCTGCATTTTAAATTTGCATAACAAGTTGATAAGCTATAACCCTATGATAATGCTAATAGTAGGCGCTAATATCCAGGGAAACCATTCAGACGCTGGACCATTGGAGTGAGTAGAGATGTCGCTGTTTATTTGTGCATCTCTCTCTCGCTCTCTTTCTTGATATTTATATATTGGTCTGTTTCTGCTGTCTTGTTTCTCTATATCTGTCTGCCTGTCACTACCTGTCTCTCATTATATCCATCTTTCTCTCTGTATCTGTCTGTCTCTCACTACTGTCTGTATCTGTCTTTCCTGACTGTAGATTATGTCTTTGTCGCTTTATCTGTCTTTGCCTATATTTGTGGGGTATTTTTCAGATTAATGTCTGTCTATCTGTCCAGCTCTGTATCTGTCTTTCCAAAGTATATATGTATATATGTATATATGTGTGTGTATGTCTTAGTATCTGTCTGTCTGCCTGCTTGTATATTTTCCTAGTAAGAATTAAGAATTTACTGCTAACAGCAGTTTGCTTTTTAGTTATTTAATGATTGAAATTAATATA
>JAOTRA010000034.1:8570899-8586648 GCA_026260255.1 Pseudolaguvia tuberculata
GTGTGTGTGTGTGTGTGTGTGTGTGTGTGTGTGTGTGTGTGTGTGTGTGTGTGTGTGTGTGTGTGTGTGTGTGAATTCTCGGGTGTAATTAAGGGATTATTGCTTAAGCAAAGTGAGAAAAGGGAAGTTTCTTGTTCACACAGATCTTAGCTGAACAATTTTAAACTTCCCACTTCCCAGCTTTTTAAAAAGTCATAAAAATAATAATTTTTGATCAACAGCAATTTCACATTTTGAGGTTTTATCATGAACAGTATGTTCAACAAAATCGCTATCTATCTGTCTTGTCTGGCAGGAGGAATGCGGTGGACGCTTTCCGTGTGAACGTGATCCACGCCCGGCAACAGGTACGCTCCCCTGTGACCAACATTGCACGCACTAGCTTTTTCCATGTTAAGCGCTCCAACATCTGGCTGGCTGCAGTCACCAAGCAGAATGTCAACGCTGCCATGGTGTTCGAGTTCCTCTACAAGATGTGCGACGTGATGGCTGCCTACTTCGGCAAAGTCAGCGAGGAGAACATCAAAAACAACTTCGTCCTCATATACGAGCTCCTGGACGGTAATCAGCTTGCAGGTTTAAGGATAATTTCATAAAGATTATGGAAGTGATAAAAGGGTGAGAGAATAAGAGAGAAAGAAGACGAACAAACAACAATAAAACGGAAACAATTAAAGAAATAAGTGTTTGTGTCGTAAAATGCCACTTATGTGTTTGTTTTTGTGTGTACAGAGATTCTGGATTTTGGATATCCTCAGAATTCGGAGACCGGAGCCCTTAAGACGTTTATCACACAGCAGGGCATTAAGGGTCAGGTAAACATGATTGGCTGCCTGCTCTATATTCACTGAATCAAGATTCACTAAACACTTACAGGCAACTTTCTGTGTTACTTTGACATTAAGCCTCTGCATCAGTTTGATCACTTGTAAAAGGACACAGCAGGGTGGTAAAGAACTAAAAATAAATCACCATGAGGGAGCATAAAAAGCAACAGCAAAAACTATGTAAACTGGGTGCAGAAAAGGTAAATAAGAAGGGGAAAAAATATACACATGGTGAAGGAAAGTATGCCATAGTAAAAATAAGAGAAAGAATAATTAAAAATAAATGAAAGAAGAGAAATAAAGAAAGATGAATAATTAGATGAGTATTATAGAATTGAAAATGTGAAAATTAAGAGGTAATTAAAGAAAGAAAAAATTAAACGTTATAAGCTATGTTAGAGAAACAATTAAATGGAGAGATAAGGTGAAAGGATGGATAGAAAAAGGAACAAATTTTAAAGAAAAGTAATGTAAATAACATTTAATATGCAAACATTGAAAATCGTCATTTGTGTTTTTTCTCTTCTCATGTGTTGGACCCGAATCACTGCAGCATCAGGTAAATAGTGTGTAAGAAAGAGTTCACACTTGGCTAATGTTTTCTTTTTATCTATGTATTGTTGACCTGTTTGTCCGTGGTGTTCTTTAGACAAAGGAGGAGCAGTCCCAGATCACCAGCCAGGTGACTGGGCAGATCGGCTGGCGTCGAGAGGGCATTAAATATCGCCGCAATGAGCTCTTTCTGGATGTGCTGGAGAGTGTCAACCTGCTCATGTCCCCACAAGGTGGGACGCTGCCTCCTGGTGACCATGTTGATCATAGCGTTAACCACAAATTTGCAGAGGCGATGAAATGGATTAATGTGATCTGACACACACCTTTTTCCTATTCTATACATTATTCTAATAGGAAACAATTAATTATGCCCATAAAATATTCGATTATTAAGCACAAAATAGCAAGGTATATATCTTTAGGTGTAAATTATATATCAGATGTAATATTTGTGGACGTGTGTTGCTGCAGGTCAGGTGCTGAGTGCTCATGTATCTGGACGTGTGGTGATGAAGAGCTACCTGAGTGGGATGCCAGAGTGCAAGTTTGGCATGAATGACAAGATCGTCATTGACAAGCAGGGAAAAGCTGGAGCAAACGACGACACTGGGAAGAAGTAACTATATTTGGCCCTCTTTCTTTCTCTCCCTTATTCTTTTGTTATAATAAAAAAAAATCTCCTTTTAATAAACGTGTGTGTCTGTTTATAGCAGTGGAAAGCAGTCCATTGCTATTGATGACTGCACCTTCCACCAGTGTGTGCGTCTTAGTAAATTCGATTCTGAGCGAAGCATCAGCTTCATCCCTCCAGACGGAGAGTATGAGCTCATGAGGTAAGCACAACCCCTTTACCTCCTTGCCCAGAGTCTCACTCCATGTAAAGACTGTTTCGTTCCCGCTGGATTGTTGTAGGTATCGCACCACAAAGGACATCATCCTGCCATTCCGTGTCATTCCGCTGGTCCGTGAGGTTGGACGTACCAAGCTGGAGGTCAAAGTTGTCATCAAGTCAAACTTTAAGCCCTCCTTACTGGCACAAAAAATTGAGGTGAGTTTAGTGTAGGTGGTCTGTCAAAGACATCTGAATTTTATTGATTTAATTAATCAATTCATAAAAATGGTAAATTAATGACCTCCTTGGCCCAGGTGCGCATTCCCACCCCTCTGAACACCAGTGGTGTTCAGGTGATCTGCATGAAAGGCAAAGCCAAGTACAAAGCCAGTGAGAACGCCATCGTCTGGAAGTTAGTGATAAGTACTGCTGTTGGGTTGTGTGTTTGAGAGAGAAATGGGAGACAGGGGCGAGAGGGGGGCAGGGAGAGAAGGGTACCAATTGTATCACTCTTGTGCTCAGGATTAAACGCATGGCTGGAATGAAGGAGTCCCAGATCAGCGCTGAAATCGAGCTGCTGCCCACCAACGATAAGAAGAAGTGGGCACGTCCTCCTATTTCAATGAACTTTGAGGTAAGAGACTTGGATGCTCCAACTATACTTTCTTATTATAATTATATTCCAAAACCGTATATGTACAATTACATGTTTAACCGGGTTGTGTTTGGTTTTTAGGTGCCGTTTGCACCATCTGGTTTGAAGGTTCGGTACCTAAAGGTGTTTGAGTCCAAACTCAACTACAGTGACCATGACGTCATTAAATGGGTTCGCTACATTGGCCGCAGTGGCATCTATGAGACACGCTGCTGACCGCGTGACCAATTGCTTATCACCGCCCCCACACACGCTTACCCTCTCAGATAGGTGGAATGAATTAAATATGTGGGAACATATGCAAATGTTATACAGTGTCCTGTGTGTATTAAGAGTTACAGCAGTACAGAGAAAAAGAGGGAGTTAAAACCTGAAATCAGTCATTGCACCCCATCTTTAGGCTTTCAATCAGGTTCTCTCCAAAATACTAAATTATGTAGAAAATCATTCTCATAATCAAGCTCTGTAGGATTGGTGTGATATTCCGCCCCCCCCCCCCCCTTCTTGTATCAGTAAACTTCTATATAAACATAATAAAAGAAAACAGTCTGTTCAGATCTGCACTGCTGGGTTTATACATACTGTACATTGACTTTAGATCAACATATAGTTTGACATGATCCGGACGGTAGTAGAACTTTTCTCACACCGTTTGAGGATTCAGACATGTTTATTTTGCAGTCTGGGTTCCCCACAAACACCTGGACACTTGGTTGTTTGGTAGGAAAGATGACTGTATGTAGGATGTTGTTCTATTACACAGATTTAATTAAGAACCAGAGCAGACATCAAACAGGAGGAGACACTGATTCATGTGTTATTACAGCAGATGTACAGATTTCTACAGTTAAACACACTTCAGCAGTCCAATAGTGCAGTTATTCTGGCTATTCCTCACATCTGACTAACAGTATGGTGATCAGGATCATGGGATCGCTTCACTGCTGCTGAACTAAAAACACAGGAATTGATGATTTATTTACCGAAACAACAATAAAAAGATATGGAAAAAAGTGAGGCGTAAAGATATTAGACTACAAAAATTTTAAATCATGTGTGCTCAAAATGCAGTCAAGGCTAACGTGCCAAAGATTCTAGCTTGAGTATACTTCAGTGACCCCTCCTACTGGTGCAGTCCCGCTTACCGTTTTTGGTTTGGTGGGTTTTTTTTGGTCTACCGACCGTGATAGCTTGTACTACAAAAGCAACAATAAAATTCCCAACATCCATAAAACGATGGCTTCTCTAATCATCAGCAGAATACTGGTTTCTGATTGGTTGTCAGGTGTACTGTAATCAATCCACAGACAAAGAATAATGTATATTCCCACTATGTATCCATGACAACAATCAAATACTATTTCTTTGTTCTGTTGCTTTATCCTTTGGCCGACAGAAAGAAAAACACTGTCAGATGTAGCACTACCAACGATCGTGCTTTAAAAATTCTGGAGTCCATAATGAGATTTTTAGGTGCAACAACAAACGTAAGTTTTTAAAAACCTAATAAAAGTAAAAACGATTTTGTGCACAGTGATAGACTAGTGAAAACAGTGGCTCTTCCCCCAAATCCAGATCTTTACAACAAAACAGCCGGAACACTGACATGCTCAAACATACACACATACACACAGTATAGGAACATATTCTACACCTAGCTGTAGCTGCAACGTCTGTTTCTCGCTCTGTTTTTGATGACTGATGTAGAGAAGCAATTTAATGTCAACGTTTTCACAGCCAGTGCCTTGCATCCTAATCTTCATCTTCATCCTCCTCATCCTCACTGATGTTCTGGCCATGGGCGATGAGGTCATGGCGGAAGCGTTTGGCGCGGGGAGAAGAGGGCGGCGAGGTTTTGTTGAAGAATGGAAGGCGGAAGGTGGGCGAGGGCGAACGCTCACGGGTTGGACTGCTGCTTGGGCTCTGACGAGGACTGATGGCCTGTAGCATGCGACCTTTCCCCTCCTTTAACATGTGCTTCTACACAGGTAATAAAAAAAATGTCAAAGTTTTGGCCGGACTGGAAAATATTTAGTAACTGACATCATCCATATGTTAACATTTAAACTCACACAGAAAGCGCTTAAATCCTTTATTAATTTTAGCGTCAGCAAAAAGCTAAAAATCTGTTTCAGTTCACTTTAGTAACTGATTAAAACAAAGGGGCTTCCTGGTACAAATGCTCAGTGCGACTCACCAGTGCTCCCTCGGGCCCGAACATCTGCAGAAAATTTCCTATGAACTCGCGGGATTTCTCCTCCCACTTCTGAATCAGATCGATGCTCTTCTCCTCCACCTTCTGCACAAATTCTTTGCTCTTCTCCTCCACATCTCGCACCTTCTGCTTCACCTTATCCACACGCTCCTGCAGATGGTATTTCTTCTCCTGCAGGATGAACATAAATTTTTGCGTGAGAGAGAAAGTATCAGCTCTTGAAGATCTGTTCACGATGAAGATGAAGTCTTACGTTGATGAAGCTGACATTGAGCTCTTTAGCAGTGTAGCCACGTTGCAGGTTCCTCCTCACGTACACGTCATAGTCCCGGACAATACGTGTGATGATGTCAGAGGTGGAGATTCCCTCTGTTCGCTGAGTTGGAGCAAACATTCCTAAATGGATTAACACACAGGTGTGTGTGTGCACGTGAGAAAGATGAAAGGGGAAATGAAAAGAATGCTTAAGGATGTGTATGTTTTCCATGTCGCCCACCTGCCTCTTTGATGTGTTTGTACACATCGTCACTCCCTGCTGATGAGTACGGAATATCATCATGAGCAACAAAATCAATCTGAGAGAACACACACAGAGTCAGAGCAAAACTATGGTTACAGGGTAAAGTAAAGGGAAAAAGTATTAGCACTCCTTAAAAGTGAATGCAATAATACTGACATCCCACAAAGTTCAGAGCAAAAAAATATTGGCACCCCACAAAAGCAGGAAGCAGTAGTGTGTGTATGCATGTTAAAGCTTATGTGCTATGTCTGGGCATACACCATATTTCAAAAGGTGCTCCTTCACCTTTAAAAGTTTTTTTCACATTTTGTGTGTATGGCCAAATGTAAATGTTTAATCAAATGCTTGCTAGTTGAATGTGAATATTATGATTAGCTGAGAAGGTCAGATAATCAAGAGAAAGAGAAGGTCTGTGTGTGTGTGCATGTGATGGAGAAGTATAATAGAGTGCACATGACAGTGTGAATGTGCGTGTTCCTTGTGTGCATGCTGCAAGCACAGACCCGATGTTTAGCGAGGAATTCAGGTGTAAGGCTCCACGGCGCATTGCGCACCACCTCGTCTACGTAGCGACAATGTGTGACGGCGTCGTAGCGCTCTTCCTCATTCATCACAGTAAAGCCTTTCAGTTTGTGGGTGAGGTCGTCACTGCACACTACGCACACACACACCAACAGCATCATCATTGTTAATCTTATCTTTTCATTCCTTCATCTTTTTACCCGCTTATTCCCTTCTTTGGGGTCACGGGGGTCACAGCGCACATGCTGTGACCTCCTTGTTGTGAGGCGACCGTGCTATCTACGCTACGTCACCGCGCCGCCCTGTTACTCTTATTTCTCTTTCACAAACAAACACAGACATTCAATGTCAATTAAAGTCAGTGTGTGTGTGTGTGTGTGTGTACCTACCTCCAACGATCAGGTGTGTATTGGGAAAGAGGCTTTTGGCTTGCATGAGAGCACGGGCGTGTCCTGAATGAAACATATCGAAGATGCCATCTGCATACACCCTTACTGGCCTGTCAGCTGAAACAACACACACACATTGTCATGATTCAGCACATAACCAGTGAATTTTAAGGAAAGTCTGGATGTTGTGTGTGGTTTATTTTGTCTTACGTGGTGTTCCCTTTTGAGCTTCTTCCATACTGACACGTATATATGGGTGATTTTCTAATGAATCCAGCTGATCAGCATATGGAGCCGGATCTCTTAAAGCCTGAGAAAGAAAGAGATAAAAAAGTAGGAGAAAAAGAGAGAGAAGGGGAAAAGTGAGAATAAGGAGTAGATAATGAGAGAGTGAGTTCTTTCGTGTATTACATACCAACTATTTTGCTGTATTATGTCTGTGTGTGTGTGTGTGTGTGTGTGTGTGTGTGTGTTTACCTGTCTGTCTCTCTTTGTGCTTACCACAGTGTGGCGTTTAAATTTAACAATGGCGTCTCCTTCCTCGGGTTCTCCATTCGAGTCGTCTCTTCTCCTCTTCCGGGAGAGAGTGCGTGATGAAGCAGGAGCCTCCATTTCCACCACCTGACGGTCCTTCGAAATCCTGAAAGCAGCAAAAAACACACACAGACACAAACACACACAGCTGATTAAAACAGTCAGAGAGTGACAGAGAGGAGAGACAGAATGACTCTAAACACTAAAACCTCAATCTGTTTCCTGATTTGATATAACTGTTTCGGTTGTTCTTCACGTTTCACAGGTTTTTGTTTGCATCTTGTGGTTGCAAACAGATTCCAAGGCGGTGCTGGAACTCAGCTCTAGTTTGTCATCTGGTTTTTCAGGTCAGCGTAACTTCTCTTATCTGGGGTTAAACGCTGCATCTTTCTGATGTCCTGAGTCAGTATCTCATAGTGGCTGCATTCCAGACTGCTGAAGGATAAGGGAGGTGGGAAATCAGTCCATGCTTCTGGTTAGAATGGAAGCTGTGTGTGTCTGTAGAACTGGCTGTATTGTGACCTCACAAATGAATCCATTCTTCTTCTTCTTCCTTTTTCTGCTGTTCCCGTTAAGGGTCACCACAGCGGATCGCTCTTCTCCACACTATCATGTCCTCAACATCTGCCTCTTTCACCCTAACTACCTGCATATCTTTCCTCTTTTCCTCCTGCCCGACACCTCCATCCTCAGCATTCTTCTACCAATATACTGCATGTTTCTCCTCTTCGTAGAGACTAGAACCCACAGCCATTCATCGCCTCAAGGGCAGAATTTCAGTGTACAGCTAAGTACGCTGTAAATTTTCCCAGCACGAGGTCTAAATAATTTCCCAGTCACCCTGCAGCTGCTAAGGCACGTACCAGAGTCAGGGCAAAAAATAGCAGGTGGGGTTAAGTTACACATTTACCACATCTAGAACACTATTTATAATAAACATATAATGAACTATGTACACACAACAACAAAGAAGCTGACGTGTGTGGAAATCCTGAAACTTCCTGTTTCCTTCACATTTGATGCTTTAACATCTTTTATGTCCAGTGAATCAAGAAATCGGTTCATTTTACTCAATAGTCGACTCTCGATGTGACAATGACTGACGCCTGTTTTTCAATCCCATGGAAAACGTTTAGCATTTCTTACGACACAGGTTATGACTCTGAAGACTCTTTTTAATTTGACTAACTTTTTAATAAAAAAAAAACATGCGCGCTGCATTAAATCCAAATATTATAAAGCAACATATTATAGATATTATACTGTATGTAATTATTAGATATTATATTATATATAACTTTTTTTTTTTAATAAAGATGCTCTCTGAGACAAATAATTGTGTTCAACATTTTGAACGCATAAATAAATTCTTTTGTGCGGATTAGACTCAACAAAAAAAAGAACCAATTCAGAGAACCGACTCGTTCGCTAACGACACATCAGTACTGAGGAGATTCCTTGGATAGTTGTTTAGATAAAGAAGTAATTACCTCCTGATTATTTATTTAGTTTAGAAGTATCTAACTTACTACCTTTTTTGTTAACTTTATTAATAAATAGACGGATTATTGTACACTGTACTTTCATCTAACCTAGCCTGTAGCTAGCATTAAAGGAGTTACACCAACGGAACAACTCGCAACCCAACACTTTCCATACTTACCCCCCGCCCTGGTGTAAGTCTGGCCTTCGGAACTTCACTTGTTACCGGTTATCCTGAATAAGTTGGGCTATTTACTAAGAGCACTTGACGCTAGTCAAAGTACGGTTTCGCCCTGCTTTGACAGGTTAGTGCCAACAGCGCAAGACTCGGGCCGCGTTTCAAGTACACACTTCCACACTATACCTGCGTCCTCCAACACTAGAAGACGTAAGGGATAAGGTCGCTTTCTAAAACGCTTCACATCCAAAGCCGTATAGGTTGGAATCGTAATCTCGCCTACCTGCTGAGTAGTGCACTCGATTTTGAAGTGGAATACATTTGAGATACAGCCAGAACGTTGTCCGTATTAGTATAATAAAATAAATAATTGCAACGTAGTGCCCTGCCTATTTCTAAAACAAAACACACGATTTTTGTTTTAGAAATAGGCAGGGCAATGCGTTGGATTTATTTATTTTATTATAATAGTTGTTTATTATTACTTCTCTTCTTTACATTGGCGAATTGTAATATATATCGGAAATTAAATCTTCAATCTTTTTATTCCGGCGTTTCGCCTGACACCTTTTAGGGTCCTTACCGTTTATAAAACGCTTGTTTCCGGTAAAGAAAGCGCATACACGTGGTGAAAAGTAGCATGTGCAGACTCGAGTTCTTGGATCTATGCAAGGTAACATGTCTTTTTAAGTTTTTTTTCTTTAAACATAATCTAGAAAGAAGAAACTACTTAGTATATACAAGTTTGTGTTACTTGCATTCATCCGATTTAAAAGCGGAGTAATTTATTTAATAGGTGGCGCTGCGAATCGCACACGTGATTCCGTCTATAATACTGAGCTCCCACTTCTCCTAATTTCTCTCGCTTGCCTTCATGTGTTGCCCATCCGTTTTCTCCTAGATGGATGTGGTGTCAAATAAGGCATACAGAAACTTTTTTCATGGCTACGACTCACTGCCCCATTCAGTGGTTTGTGTGTGTGATGCTGTGCGAACAATCCGAACTCCTCTGAAGCGCCTGAGGTTCTGTGAGGAGCAGCTTTTCATTGTGTATTTTTGATTTAGGTTGGAGGTGCAAGTTAGATGGAGAATCTTGCCATCAGTAAGGGCGCACAGTAAAACTTCTGGTACAGCGTACATGCAGGAACTCCTTACTGACTCCTGGAGGACACCACCATGTTCATTCATTCATCTTACCCGATTATTCCCTAATTCGGGGTCACGAGGGGTCTGCTGGAACCTCTCAGTGCACAGATCGTGAGCGGCAGGGGTACACCCTGGACAGGTCGCAGAACACATGTAGACAAACAACCACTCGCACACATTAACTCTTATGGCCAATTTAGAAATCACCAATCTATTGTTTAAAACTATTAAATTGATTGAACTTTTTTGAGTCATTTGTTCTTTTACAGGTGTGATCATGAGCTTCAGGTTTGTTCACAGGCATGGCTGAAATTGACTTTAGTTTGACTGGGTCAGTGAGACTTGCTTTAGTCTGTGATTTTAAGCACATAGCTAATTTGTCTGCATTACTTGTATCAAACTATATTTTCATTTCTGTACTTTTATTTTTAATAAACTAATTTAACCTAAAATGCAACTTTTATTGTCTTTTGTATGTTTGTCAATACCAGTTAAGATTTAATTTAGACTTTCTGAAGCCATGCAAAAGCTTCAAATCCTGGCAGTACAGCATTAAATACTTTTATTATGTGGCTGTTAGCTGTTAAAACATTCAAAAGACTAAAATTTTGTACCTTAGTTGTTAAATATGGTGGAAATTAAACTAGTAATAGAATGCACATTTAACCTCAATTGTACAAATTACAAATATTTATATAGTGGGTTTTTCATATCCAATTAAAGTTGGATATTAATAAATTTTGGATCATAATACTGTAACCTTTTATTTATCATTTTTAATGTAGTCCAAGTCTACAGATAAAATAATTAAGGCATAAGTTTTCTTAACCAATGAGATTTAAGAAAATGGTTTCATCAGCAAGCTGACACCCTTTTTAATATCAGTCCATCTTTGCGTGTTTGATATCAAGAAGGAAAATCAGGTCTAATGTTTTATATCTGCATTTTTCGTCAATACTGGGAATCGAGCCTACAAGATTAAATAAAATTTAACATCACTTAATGCAGTGGGTTAGTGCAGTGGTGTATACCACTAGTGTATGTACCTTGGTACGTCTCCAGGGCAAGAGGTTTGTGTGTGCAGTGTTTGCATGTGCTTGTTGGTTTTCACTGTATACTCTAGTTTCCTCCCACAGTCCAAAAACATGTTCATTTGGTTAATTGGTGGTTCCAAATTTACAGGAATCTTATTTTCAATACAAAATTAATCCTTGCTGGGTTTGGATAAGAATTGGGCTAGACTTGTTAATTTTACAGCGTTCTATTTTCTTATCTGTAATATAATTTCAGAATATGTACTCTTGGAATACATTCAAGTGTTAGGCCATAATTTCTTTTAACGTATTTTTATATTTTGATTGTCTTAACAAAACTTGTTTACACACCTTGAGGAATTAATGTATGAGTGATGAATATGAATATATATATATATATATATATATATAAAAATTGATCCCCCCGCGGCATAGTCACAATGCTCTTTTAAAAAGACGATATAAAATGCCTAACAATAAAATATTAAAATAGTTTAGAAATATATCTAAGTGAAGTTTACATGTTCTCCCCGCGCTTGCTCCCGTTTCCCCCCACAGTCCAAAAACATGTACATTAGGTTGATTGGTGATTCTAATATGCCCATAAGAGTGAAAGGGTGTGTGAGTGGTTGTTTATCTATGTGTGGCCCTGCGATGGACTGTGTAGGGTGTACACCCTGCCTCTCACCCTATGTCTGCTGGAATAGGCTGCGCAGACCCCCGTAACCCCGAATTAGGGAATAAGCGAGTAATAAGATGAATTAATACATATCTGTTCACGCTCGTTAAAAACAGGTTTATAATATTATAATTGATTGTAATAAAATAGCAAAGCATCTGGCGAGTGTTTATTTAAAATCCCAAATACGGGGCGTTAAAAACCCGGAAGTGCTTACCCCTTTTAAAAATGGTGGGTTTTTTTTTGGTTTTTTACTTCCGGGGTCAGAAATGACCCGTCGTGGTAAACCATGAGAATGAAGGATTTTCACATAAATTAATTATATATAATTGAAATTATATATTTTATTTACAATTTACAATTTTATAGAATAGCACAAAAAAATCAGTGAACGTGAACCGCGGATTTATGCAGTTTCTTTTTGTTTTGGCATTCTTTTCAAAACCTCTCAAATCTATTCTAAAAGACAAAGCTTTAACATTTACATTACAGTTGTACATTTTTAACATTAAATATACACGCTTCGTTGATTAAACTCGGATATTAGTATGAATAATTTGTTTAATGAAATGCATTAAAATGGATATGTGAGAACTAAAAAAAGTTTATGCTGTTTCTCATAACGCTTCGGGATATTTTAATATTAAATCAAACAAAAAGATGTAAAATTCACGCGTTTTTAGATTTAGATTTTTTAAATATAAGAGTTTATCGTATTGTTTAAAATGTGTAAAATGATTTGTGATGTATTTATCTACTATAACAATTAGTGCATAACGTAAAGTAAGCGCACAAAATAAGCAGTTCCTCCCCTGGCCGCCAGAGGGTGCGTATCAGCCTGGTGTCCTTCTCCACTCCGATCAATCAAAGCAATAGAACCCCAGAGCCGAGCAGCAGACAGAAAAAAAAACCTCAACACGGTTTTCCGGAGCGGCTGAACTCGGTCGTGTTTATTCGTGATTAAAGAAAAGAAAGAACGCGAGAGCTAGAGAAAGAGAACTAATGGCGGAGCAGAGCGGGAGCGGGACTCGGGGTTAGTTTGGATTTGCGCGTTAGAAGGTTTCCTGGCAACTCCCGAGGAAGAAAGAGGGGGAAAAGTAGATTTTGTATATTCGGGAGAAGTAGAAGGAGAAGCAGCCCCGGGTGCTGGAGGGGCCCTGATGCCCACCGGGTTCTGTCTCTCTCTCCCCGGCTATCTGCCATGGGGGAAACTAAAGTCATTTACCATCTGGACGAGCAGGAGACTCCGTACCTGGTGAAGATCTCCGTCCCCGCCGCCGTGGTCACGCTGTCCGACCTGAAAAATGCGCTTAAAAAACCCAACTACAAGTTTTTCTTTAAGTCTATGGACGACGACTTCGGGTGAGGGTTTAGTTCGATGCCCTGAACGGGTTTTGCTTTTGTTTGGGTCTGTTTTTTATTCATGGGAAACTTCTTCCTCTGTTCCTCCCTAGCTGTCTCTGTGTGTGTGTGTGTGTGTGCGCGCGCGCGCGTAGGCGACTTTTGTGCTCTTCAGCTGTTTCTAGGCTACCGTTGATTCCATATTTACTTACATTCTGATTTAAAAATGTAAAAGTGTTTAATTTTGTTTTTAAAAGCGCAGAGTCTTAAAACAGCCCGGTAAACAAAGTCGGGGATAAGTGTTTGCTTTGCTATATATATATGTGTGTGTGTGTGAGAGAGAGAGAGAGAGAGAGAGAGAGAGAGAGAGAGAGAGAGAGAAAACTGCTATACAAACACACCCGAATCTGTTTTAGGACTTTCTTTCAGGCTCTGAATAATTTTGGATTAATTTAAGACTTTACTGTTCGAATGTCGGGCCTTCGGCTCGGTTTAAGGCGAGTGTGTGGTCCGTTGGACGCGTTCCTTTGTGAGCTGCGCCTGCGCAGTGCGGACGCCATCTGTGCCCTACGGTCACCGCAGGGTTGAACGATATACCGAATATCAGGAACTACAAAATGAGTACAGATTGAAAAATAGTTCGAAATAGTAAATGAATAATACCAGAGTTTTAGGAATTTTTTTCTTTGTAAAATATATATTTTGTCTGAACCGAAAACTAGTAAAAAAAAAAAAATGGATGCATTTGTGTCTGTGTGATATTATAGATTTGTGTGTGTGTGTAAGTGGAGGATCATTATATTCTAAACAGTGTTTAGTAGAGAATTTCCAGTTCAGACAGTGTGCAGACTGTAGCGTATTTAATACATGCTCACTATAAGAAGACTGTGGTTCGAATCCCAGCTTCGCCAAGCAACCGCTGTGGGTTCTTGAGCAAGGCCCTTAGCCCTAAAGTACAAATTAGTGATCAAATGTAAGTCACTGTGGATAAGCAGGTCGGCCAAATGCTGTTAATGTAATGTACAAGTTTACATCCAATAGTTTTGGCAGACAATAAAGACACAGCTGAAATGGAGACGTTATGATTCTGCGATTGTATCTTCGTCTTACTGATCAGATACAATGTGTCTCGCTACTTCCTGCTAGTATATTAATCTTCTTAGATTTACAGATCAAACTAAATCGATCATATTAATGCTGACATGCAGGGAACATTTGCACAGGTGATAATGGTTATTGCCGCATACTGGGTATGCAGATTTGTGCCCCGTTCCGAGCTCTAATTATATTTATTCATTCATCTTCTTACCCGCTTATTCCCTAATTTGGGGTCACAGGTTTATATGATCTAATATTCCACCATCATATAACCGCTACATTTATTTTACCATTACAATTACTTTTATTTCCCACAATTATTCAGTCATGATACAACAAGTTCCAACACCGTCTCTGGAAGAATTAGTTCATTTGTGTGTTGTTGCTTCAATTTGGGTTTATTTTGAATGGTAATGATAAAACATTACCATTCAGCAGGTTTTTTTTTTACTTAAAAAAGGTTCATCCTGATAGAATTATTTCAAATTCATGCTTTTTCCCTCATTTGTTAAAGCAGATGGTGAATTTGGAGGAGGTTCTGCTTCAGTAGCCAGAAGGTTGTGAGTTCAGTTCCCTGTCATGCTGCTGTTCCTGCTGTACAGAAGGAAAATAAGTGAACTGTGTGTCTGCGCTTTGATCTCTGCCCTCTTCCTGTTTAGTTATTGTAATCTATTCAGCCCAGAGGAATCGAAGCCAAGCTCAGACGCCGACTGATTGACAGCAGAGCAACAGTGAACTGATGCAGTCATTTCACGTAAACAAATTAAAAAAAAATTTCTTTCTGTAGGGTGGTCAAGGAGGAAATCACGGACGACAACGCTAAACTGCCCTGTTACAACGGCCGGGTGGTGTGCTGGGTGAGACCAGACATGAACACACACTTAGCATCATTACTGTTCCTCTCTCTCTGTGTGCGTGCGTGCGTGCGTGCGTGCGTGCGTGTTGACATTTTAGTATTAAGGTTCAGTTCATTTCTCACCTCATCTTTATGGTTTATTTTCGTGGGTGGGGGTGCTTAGGAAAGAAAAAAGTAGCATTTCAGCAGCTGCATCTGTTTAAAATGGCAGCGTATTTTCCGACTGTTTCTGTTCACATCAACAAAAGTATAAAAAGAATTTCTTTGTCTCTCTCTCTCTCACACACACCGACACACTCCTACAGATTGTGTTAAATAAAGAGGTTCAAGTCTAAAATAGATCATTGGGGGTTTCAACCAAAATAATTTTGCACAACAAAACTGGTTTCCTGAAAACTCAAGTCTCAAATCTGTTTTTCTGTTTCAACTGTTTGCTCTCTCTCTCTCTCTCTCTCTCTCTCTCTCTCTCTCTCTCTCTCACTCACTCACACACACACACATTCTCACTCTTAGTCTTTCGGACTCTTTTTCTCTCTCACACTTAGTCTCTCTGTTTCTTTCTGACTCATTCTTGCGCTCTCTTTTACTCTGGGTCTCTCACTCTGAGTCTCTTTTTCTCACTCCTTGTCTTTCTATAGCAATTTTTTTCCATTCGCAGTCTCTGTCTTGCTTTTATTTTGACCCTCCTACTTTGTGTCTTTCTCACTTGTGTGTCTCTGTCTTTCTTTCACTCTCTGGGGCTCTCTCACTGTCTTTCTGTGTCTCATTATGTCTGTGGACACGAGGAAACTCCTCAATCTCTTTTTGATTCCTACTGTGTGTGTGTGTGTGTGTGTGTGTGTGTGTGTGTGTGTGTGTGTGTGTGTGTGTGTGTGTGTGTGTGTGT